>NW_019295795.1:0-14042 GCF_000500325.1 Leptinotarsa decemlineata
TCAATTTATAAAAAGTCTCTACAAAAATTCAATATGAAACAACAGCGAGAATTTGCTCTCGATATCAACAACTTTTAAAAATATCACCATCAAAAATCAATCACAGCAGTAATCCATAAGTAACATTTCTGGTTAAGGTTCACAACATGTTGAGCTTGCACTTCTAGGCGAAGTCTTTTATTCAACAGAAAATTTGGTAGTTGGCGTCGGTGATTTTAAGAACTCGTCTACTTCTCGGTTCAAATCGTCCAAATAAATAACAAAAAACGTCCACTGCAACAATCCAAAGCTCTTTCATATGCTGAAAAAGCTACTTCACCCAAGACCCAGTATAGAGGGACTAGGATAGCAAGTTATTTCCTGTTTGACTCGAACTGAGATTCATTAAATTGATTACTAATGATGTTCATGTTCGGGAATATCAGGTTGATATTTGGCAAAGTGTTCAACCTCCTCATGTTTCTGCGGTCGAAAGCATTCTCTTCCTTTTTCCTAGAGCTGCTTTTGAAGTCTGCGGTTCTTTGAGGGATGAGGATCTCTGTCTTAGGAATGTTCCATTGCTGATTGGAGGATGTGGACGGCTGAGCTGATGGTGGAGAAATGGGCTGATACCACATCTGGAGAGAAAAAAAAAGGTTAGGTCACAGTTATTTCAGCGTCTTTCGAAATAGAGAAGTGGGTTTTCATGAAAATCAGATACCAATTGACTGTATGTTTGGCAACACTGGCATATATTATAAAGCAAAGAAGTTCTTTGTTTTTATTCATGGGGAGGTAGAAACCCAAAATGTTCGGAATCAATGTCATAATGAATATTTTATTGATCACACATTTATTGTCTGTTGTTTTTTCGAGTTTCACTTCAAATGCACCAAGTGCGATATGACCAATCAAATCACATTTGATTGATCGCGGCAAAATTCAAAAGTTTAACATGTCTTCTTCTTAATAATATAATATGTCAAATGTCAGTATTGCTAACAATTGAAGGATCTAAACATAAATATCCATTTTTATGTGAATATGGTCATCACATAGATTGGAGCAGAAAGTTTGAAAGTCAGATTTGAATGTTTGAGCTTATTTTTGATCAAATGAATCGAGGTACATTATTTGAATGTAGGTAAGGATGACAAATCCAATATTTTATTGTTTTATACAAGAGGACTGTGGTTCAACTATACACTTTATAATTTTATTTTTTGAAGTTTTTCAATTGATTTCAATAAGGAATTTGTTACCATTATTGATATTGGATATTGATTTTTTTAATAAACTAATGAAAAACGTGGTACAAAATTGCCTATTTTGAATAAAATTCCAATTGTAGCACCTATTTTTTATTGTTTCGAAATGTTGTTTCCGTGGTAAGTTTCCATCAAGAAAGAGACTAATAAATTTGGCACTAGGAGAGAATTCAATATTTCTATCCTGGAATTTAATTGAGTCTTTTACATCAACTGAAATTTTTGATATGAACATATATGAAGATTTCTGAAAAGTCAGTGTCATTTTATGGCACTGCAGCCTTAAAGATATTTGATCAGTGTTTTGAAATATTAATTTTGGTTTCTTGTACACTATTTCTATTGTAAATTAAAGTGGTGTCATCAGCAATCATTTATAATATTCACGAAATGAATTAACTGTAACCAAAGAATTGAAATATATAAGAAATATAACAGGTCCCAGTACTTATCCTCGCGGTACCCAAGATATATTTTTTACCCTAATTATGTCGCCCATATAGACCTATTGAATAAATGGTTTTGAAACGGAAATTAGTTACATTCAACTTTAGCTGTTGGCTAGTAGAGATCATCCTAAAAAATGAGAATGGAAAGCAATTGAAAAGGCAATGCCAACACCTTAGACGATTTCCTAAATTCACCGATGATCCAATGGATTTCCTTAGTGGTCCACTCGAAACGTTAGGTCGTTTCTATTTGTTGAGGAAATCCATCAGAAATGGTCTGTTGACTTCAAGAACATGTCTATTGCTGTTAGTATCAGCCCTTTTTTTATTTTGGCGAACCTAACCTAAAATGTTTTTTCCCGCACTGAGGCTATTGCCCTGATCCTTACAGGTAATAACACAACATATCCAGGTGTGGTTCCATGAAGAGAACAACGACTGGGGAGCAAAAGCAGATGTTCAACCTTGGCAGATCCATAAAGCATTGGCAATCAGTTTCAAAACTCCCAAATATAAAACTGTAAATGTCACAGAACATTCATCTTTGGAGACCTTCCAACTACTAAGCGAGCAAATCGTTTCATTTTTATTGCATTTTATTGAATTTGACAACTCGCTTCTTACGAAATCTCCACATAGAAATCTACTCCTTACCTCACTTTGAGAAGTGATGATATTTGGAGTGAGAACTCGATTTGAACATGAAGTGGAAGGATCCAAGTCCAATATGATGTTTGGAGTATACGTTGAACTTCTTTCTTCATCAGGACTCCCAGAAAATTGCTTTGGTATGGAAGGTGGACCTAGAAATACAGACGAATAGGAACGGTTAGAGTTTGTATGCAACTAAAAGGAATGTTTTACCTATTTGTATTTGTTCCGGTTTCATACCACTGGTGTCGAAAAAACTCTTCGGAAACATTCCTCCACCTGCAAATTTATAATTGAAAATGTAATTTTTGAAGTTTCGTCAAAAATTATTAAATAGACTTTAGTTATGCACTAAGAAAGATAAAAAACAGAATTTTTGGTTTATAGTGCACTTTGTTTCAGTTAACGTTTCAATTAATGAAAAATGAAGCCAGTAAACAAGTTAATATACAATAATGAGATCGCTCGAATCCACGAATTAGGCATAAAAATGGACAATAATATTTGCCCTTGAAAACTGATATAGTACAAGTTATATCTAAATATGATTCTGAATAGAATTTAACGAGCTGTATTTTCAAATGGTTTTCGAATGTTCATGAACCCTAATAAAATAAATCGATTATGCATTCATGCCACCCACCAAAAATAAGAAATTCAACATTACTGGTATATTAGCCACATTGTCAGCCAGCGCCTTCTGTAGTGAATGCGACAATGTGCTCTTTCTAATGTCAATGGTTTCTACACATAATTTCTTATTTTTGTTAAAATATTTTCAAAATGAATGTTGAGCCTAGTTTTGTTAAAGCTGACTCCAACAACTTACCAAGAGTCGATTTTGAAGTGATCGATGAATTTTACTTGAAAAATTTGCAATACTTTGGTACCGAAATGAAGAATGAAAAATTGAAACGGTAGGTGGTNCATTTTTATACCTTTCACCAAAAAAACGTTCTCAAATTGGATAATTGTAACAGTTGTTTTCACACACAGTAAACAACAAAGATGGCGTCTGTCAAATTAGATCATCAGATCTGTGATTGGAGGATATTAAAAACCAATACACTTGGCAACTCCGCTCTGGACACGATCAATTTTATTGGTCTACAGACACGCGGCCAATTCAAATTCTTGCTTTTATTATCAAATAAAAAAATAATGAAATCGTTTGAAAAAGTAACAAAATCGTTGGGCGTAGTGTAACCTGAGAAAATATATGAATACTATGCTATTCCCTTGGTTTTAACTTCCATAATTTCTCTACTTTGTAACTACCTACTAACTGAATTGAATATTGGATTTATTTGGAAAAGATGAGGTGAAGTCTTATGTAATTTATACCTAGTTATAATTCCATACGTTGATAGTTAAAGAACACTTACTTGCATTTTGTTGCAATATCCTCAGCTCCTCCATTTTTGCTATTTTGTTATTTTTGCGCTTCAATGGTTCTGAAATATAAAATGGATTGATTGATTTATCGAACTAGAGAAATCATTACATAACGTTCATTTCTAAGTAGACCTCATGACGCCTATACCAGTGAATATTGTTGCAAATCATGCCCGAAAGAAAATAACGCCAGCCGCCACTGGTAACCATAAACCAAACGTGACGTAACTAAGGGAGCGCGAATACACGATGATTCCCCGCCAGTAGAGAAGCAGCGAGAATAATACTACCGATTTCGACAGAACTCCCGCCAAATTATACGGCATTCGATTAATTTAAACGCTAGCTGCGAGCATATCGACACAGCCAAATGGACGTTACAGTGCGGTACGCAAAGTGATCTAGTAAGGCGATAGACAATCAAATAATATTTGAAGTTTTAGTTGAAGTGTTTGTTGTGTTTAAAGTGAAATAAAGTTAAGTTTGAATATTCACTGTAGTCAATTATTGGTCAACCCGCGGGGAAAAACGTAACAAAATTAATGTTTCAGTCAGTTCTTTCAAGGATCTCCACACTTACCTGGTTCTAGAAGTTGATCCGGCCAAAATTGGAAGGGCAATGATTCGCTCGTCGAGCCATCCGAAGGTCTCCGAAGTTGAATCAAGACTTTTACAGGTTCTGTGATATTCACAGTTCTATATTTCGGAGTTTTGAAACTAATGGCGAACGACTTGTGGACCTGTGAAGGTTGAACGTCTGCCTGAGCTTCCCAGTCGCTGTTCTCCTCATGGAACCACACCTGGATATCTTCCTTCACTACCTGAAAGGATCAGGGTAATAGCTTAGTGTGAGAAAAAGGAATTTCGGGTTAGGTTCGCCAAGTTGATAAAATCAGCTATAGGCAATCTATAATGATTGAAATTAATTATTTAAACAGAATTATGTTTCGAATGAGCTATGCTGAGTAAGCTGACAGCAATAATTATGCAGTGCTTGTGTTTTGTTGTTATGGAAACGCCGACAACGGGCTACTTGGATATTGCACGCGAATCGTCGGCGTAGCGTTGTCAACATAGAGAACGTGTCATATCAATCTTACATATAACAATTCATGACTGACTGAGTTATCTTGATAACAGTGAGAAATGACTTTTTACTGTAATGGCGGATATTTCTCACTGCTTGAGAAATCTTTTGTTTTGAATGTTTGAAAGCGATGAGAGAAGTGGCACATTGTATAGCATCCGTAGAAAAAGGTAATTTTTTAATAAAAATAACATTGATTTGTTTTGTTTGTAATGATGATACTCTGGTCAAAATGATATTGAGAATTTTCAGTCCTTTGAAATCATTAATTGGTATGAACACGAGTGTTTATTAGAAAAAACAATTATAGATTTAAGGAACATTTTTTTCTCCATTGTGAAAAAACTGATCAACTGACGATTACGAATAAAAAACAATTGAATGTAGCGAAATTTTTTAGCACGATGATCAACAGTTGACTCACCTTTTCGCACAGCAAAATAATTTCTTTTCTTCCACCCGCAACAGAACTGACGCAATCTGACAGTTTAACTATTTTGAGATCGCACGCTCTTTTTTTGTCGTATATGGGATCACTGATAACAGGCTTCAAAGGAACGTCGAATCTTCCGGGAGTGTCGCCTTCGAGGAACGCTTGAAAACACAATCTCACTGAGACCAGATCGACAGCTGAAGAGTCGTTTTTGTGAGCGAATCCAGCTGAAAAATACAAACCATTGGGTTGTTTCATTGAAACTAATATGAAGAGAAATGACTTGATTTTTCGTATGATCGTTCGTGATGGAATATAAACCACAAAAAATTATTTCACATATGGAAAGAAAGCTACATCATCAGATAGTTATACGGATTCCATTTAATTTTCAAAGAAACTAGAGATTTCCACCAAGGTATCACAAAATTCGCTGGGAAAGTCATTATTTGATGTGTGCTGTGATGTGATCTAGATGTTCTGATACCTCATTCAATAGTATCTTACTTCATACCAGTTGTTCTTATAGGTTGAAATTGACGAGGTTGTTATAGGTTGAATTGAGGAGAGATATATAAGACGGTAGTTTCCGACCTCAACATAAAGATGGCAGCACACGTAAATAAAAGCTAGTGAATTTCGTTGTTCACCTATTGGCAGTTACTCACTAAAGTTTCAGCCATTTTAAACGCGCAGTTGTTATGTAACAGTCGTTTGACTGAGTTGATGTATTTTTATGAAAATGGACAAAATCGAGTATGGATCTGTCCTTAAATATTTGTTTTTGATAGGCAATACGACTCCGCAAATCAATGATGAGTCGCATTCTGTGCATGGGGACTCTGCACCATCATTTACCACAGTAAAATTTTGGGCAGCTGAATTTAAATGTCGCTGTGAGAGCTTGAGAAACGATGATACGTTCGGGACGTCTAAAAACTGCAACTACCGACAGAAACATCGCAAAAGTTCACTAAATGATGCTAAACGACCTCCGAATTAAAGTGAGAGAGATAGTAGAGGTTATAAACATATAAAAAAAACGTGTTTGTCACATATTTAATCAACATTAGGTATGAGAAAGATGTCCGCGCGTTTGCTCATGTTAGACTATGTATTCGCATGAACATTCCAACGCTATGTTGGCGCAATAAATCCGAGTTTTGGCGCCGAAAAATTACTATGCATGAAACTTAGATACACCATTATACGTCCGAAAGAAAAATACAGTCCAAACAGTGGACAGCAAAGGAGAAACTGGCTCCAAAAAAAGCAAAAACTGTTTTTTTCTGCTGGGAAAGTGATAGCGACTGTTTTTTGGAATAATCATAGAGTTCTTTCAATCGATAATTTCAAAAAAAAACATTACAGAAGCATACTAAGCATCATTACTTGACGAGCTGAAGGCAGAATTTGCATAAAAACGGCTACATTTTCAGAAAAACAAACATGTTTCACCAAGACACCGTCTCACACCTCAGCGGTTGCCATGGCAAAAATCCACGAATTATGTTTTCAACTGCTTGACCATCCGTCTTACCCACCAGATCTAGCCCCAAGCGACTTCTTTCTATTTCCTCATCTAAAAATTGGGCATGGAGGACAAAGATTTTTGTCAAATGAAGAGGCAATCACCGTCGCGCACAATTATTCTGCAGGGAAAAACACCGAGTACTATTTGAACGGGATACAGAGATGGAACATCGCTGTCAGGAATGTGTAGAGCTAAAAGGAAACTATGTTGAATGCTATACCCGTCTATGGTGATTTGGCAAACCAGAAGATTTGACAGAAGTAGTGTCAACAAGATGGCAGTTATCAATTGTCAAAGTTCGGAACTTCCTGTTGAAAGACCCTATAAGAGTTCCTGTGATAATAATGGACTTTCAATTGTTTAATCGTTAGAGATATCGGTTTCAATGAACTAATACCTTTCAGGTATTTTTCTACAAACAACTGAATGGCGACAGGTACAATAATTTCTTAATCACTCTGTAAACAAATGAGTTGATGAACTCACTTTTGAAGGGATCCACTCGCATTGCTTGCCTCATCTCCAACGATGCAGACATTCCTCTTCTTTTGACACACTGGACCCCCATGTTTTTGAACTGTATTACCCCGTAGTTTTCGTTGGTGTCAACCTTTACCTTGCAGATACCGTTCTTGTAGTCGGTGTTGTTCGCTTTTGAGACAAGATTGAAAGGATGAGCCCTTGAAAAGAACAAAGAGATTAACCAAAATTTGACAAAATTTAATGTAATAATCTAATCTAGTAAGGCCATTCATCATCTACGGTCTTTTTATTTTCCACCCTCAATCTATCTTATTCTGCCTCCGGCAGCCTACATCAGAAATCATCTAGTAATGTCAACATTGTTGAAAGGGTGACATTCATACCACTCCAAGAGCAGGCTATCTTTTGGAATTATTGTTACTGTTTGGCTGAATCACTTACGAAGAACCTATATCGTATTGCTGGCAGCTCGACTTAGCTATTCGTACACTCCATGACAAGTAAGATCTTTCCCCATATATTTGTACCAGACATAGAACCCAGGAACCAAACAAAATCTGTCACAGGCAATAAAGGGTACAACTTGGATGCTGAAGGGAAAACCGTGATTAATTCATAAGTTTGCGACCAACGAAGGTTACTTACCTTATATCACTGTGACCCAAAATATACTTCTGGGCCACAAGTTTGTAGTGACTATCTTCACATCCGTCTACATTGTCGAATATACATATTATACTATTCTCAGTTGAAAATTCTTTTACCCAGCATGCCTCTCCGATGAGCCCCGGCATTCAAATTCCAGCCCAAAGAATGTAACAACCTTTTTTACTAAGATCGAGGTTGTTACAAATATTAGTGTCAATTTTATTAATTTTGATTCAATAGTATTGTTGCTAAAATATAATAATCATAATCCGATTAACACTTTTAAAATAATGCAAATCATGAAATCATGAAACAACAAAAATTAATTGGCGCTCCGGGGCGACTTCATTGATTCCATTTATATCGTTGTAATATAATTTTCAAATATAACTAATGAACATTACAGTTTTCCTTTTTCTGGCTTTGTTCCACGCAAAAATATCAATTATATCGTCATAATCAATTTCTTAAAGTTGAACTTTAATAGATCATTAAGTCTATCATGACCCATAGTTGCACGTTAATAGGTTTTTACTCTTTTCAAAGTAGAAAAAGATCTTTCTCCTGAACAATTTGTAGCCGTAATACTCAAAAAAATACGTAATACAATGTCTACATTTGGGTAAACATCTCCAAGAGTCCGTGAATTGCATGTTTTTTTTGCACCCCTACGAACGACAACCCTCAGAAATGAAAACTTGTGCGAGCTAAGGGTAAGGACTAACGAGGTCTTACCTTTCAACGTGTGATTCTTTCCCTAATGTCTCTTCTAAATCGTTGGGGTACTTATTGACAAGTTTATTGGCAAGATTTTCCAATTCGTTTGTATCTATTTCAGATAAACTATGATATTTTATAAATACCTGTTGTTTAAAACTTCAACGCCCTGTATCTCAGAAACGAAGCGACTTCAAAATGTTGGTATTTAAAAAATTTTGCAGCCCCTCAAAGCATGCGCCCTAGGTCTGGGCCTCGTGAGCCTTGGCCTAAATTTAGCACTGAGCGTTTGTGAAAGATCAGTTTCTCTCAGGGTCCTCAAATCCTCATCCTGGATTACTGTAGGTCGACCACTTCGGAACTCATCATTTGCATTGCGAGGTTGTCATTGACTCCTAACATGTCTTCAGCGACCTTTACTATTTTATCAGTGTGTTATAATACCCCGCTTGGGTGAAGTACCTGTGGAGATAAAATTCCTCCCAAATGACTGCTCATCCTGAAATATCACTAATGGAATCTTTGACACACTCTCTCGCCATAGATAGCCTTGTTACGGTAATGACGTGCCGTGACTAGGCCGTGACAGATCTCCCCCAAGCTCCTCGTGGGACTCTCTATGGACCATGAAGTATCCAAACAATTCTACCTTGAGGAGAGGACCTCAATTGCCTTGTAACATTAGACCAAGAGTTTCTCGGTTTAACAGCTCGTGGGCCTGTTACCAACTTTAGAAAGCCAGATTATTCAGCCAAGAAGCGGATATCGTACTTATCTGCGTACATCATCAGGAGATGACACAAGCTCCTCCTGAACAGGTCAGCAAATGCATTCGCTCAAACGATAAATCGCCCAGATCAGAGGCAAAGATAGCCCTGCGTGGCTGAATCTAATGAATTTGAAATAATTTGAGAGTTACCTTACCCAATTTTGTCTATGGTTGTTTCAGGTTGTGAAAGAGGATATACAGGTCCGATTTTATGATCCATACAGCAAGTGGGAAGTCTTTGCGGAACTTCACCCTTCTCAAGTACATAAGCAATACGCAATTTGGTTTATGACGCCAAGATATAAATTCGTACACCTCCCAAGGCCAGTTCAGGTTTTCATTCAACTTCGAAGACCGTCAGATGGCGTCACGAGCGAGTCCTTGCCGTTCGAAATGTGGCCGTCTCACCTTCTAGATTCGAACAGACGGTGGGCCATCAGAAAAAATATAACCGGAGAAGGTAAGTTTGATGAACGCTATAGAATTCTGCCGAGTTATGATTTGGGCGTGATGAATAGACGAGTAGATAAACCTAACGAGTTCTGTCATAAAACCCTGTGTATTTTTTTGCTAGCCACCTTCCACGTCGTACATGGCATATATTGATTTTTTTAGACAAGTTTTTGATATCTTGGGTTGCATTATTGTAATTTTCTTAGAGGTCTCAAAATGTTTTTCGATGAATAATACAGTCCACTCGCTGATATTTTCATGGCTGAATTCGTATGACACTCACAAAAAATCAACGCTCTGAATTATGATCAATTGCAGAAATAGTGAAAACGGATTTTAGTAGATGAAATGTGCTGTGTTAGTTGCGTTTTTTTAACATTACTGGGTGAATTCAACAAAACGCTTTTCCAAACCAAACTCCCGTTCAACCATGGCAACTAGCTACATTTTATATGTGTAATCTACGCAGTATATGTGGAATAGATGCAAATTTCTTGTTGTTTTTTTCAATATTTTTGACAATTGCTTTTCCTTGTTTATTTGCAGATGAATTGGAACATAATCCGAAGAGACAGAAATTGGAAAATTTGAGGAGTATGCAGGAATCTGATAGTAAGTCAAGTTTTTTCTTTTGTTCTTATATTGTACTTTTTTCGCAATACCCTATTGGGAATTGCGAATGAATATTCAGAGTTTATAGTAATGAATACAAGACCTTGGGTTTTAATGGAGATTCATCTATCAAATAGGCCGTTTCGACCAATTCCTACCTTTCCGATGTTAGTTTGAGTTTGAACGTATGCCTTCGTCAAATCTCGTTGATAAAAACTGTGCTAAACAATAACAAAACGTTCAAGTATTATATTTGGCGGTAGTTACCCTAAACTTCCATCTTACCTTATACTTGGATTGCTCCGACTAAGAAGAACAACATAGAGAAAACTTACGTGTTCCTTTCAACTTTTGAAAAACCTATTCGGAAAAATTGAAAGACAACCATTTTTGAACTTCAATATAGTTTCAGCTCATCAATATAGTGGCCCTCTCAATCCATACCAGTCGAACCACAATATCCCGCTCAATATCACGGAACAACCGCAGGCTAAGGTAAGGAAACATTTTGCATTCAGATCCGTCATTGGAAATAGTATTTATACTGGTTTACAGTTCATTACTTTATATTTCAATCCGCTTTATTGTTATGTTGGCTATTTTCTTATCGTTCGTGTGTCTACAGAATTTATTGGATTCGCCGTCCCCATTGAATCCTGAAAAAGATCCCATGAACCTGGACAGCGATGAAATAAAGATGTTAGCGAGCAATGTGGACCCACAATGTCCGTTGCCGGAGCTTCAACTGTCTTCAAGGATTTCCGACGATGACGATATGAAGGACTCATTGACTAAGCTGACTAACCTGTCTTTGAACCAGTTCGACTGAGAAGTTTCAGAGCGAGAAACCGGTTAAATATCTGGAAATGAAGATCAATTGAGGACTTCTCACCAAGTCAAATTTGACCCTTGGACTCTCAAATCGAAAAACTAGTTATTCTTCTGAGAAAATAGCTTGAATATACCTTATCAGATAATGATTTCTTTTAGAGCAGATCTATTTTTTCATGCTGGCTACTCTGTGTGCCTATGTGTCATAATTGTCAGTTGTCATATTTAGACAATGTTTCTAATGTGCATTTTTACTGTTTGACTGTAGTTTTGATAATGTTGTTCATATCAATATGGATTTTTTGGATTCATCTATTTTTCCAGAGTCGATTGCTCTATGTATTTGTATTAGAGTCAGTTGTAATATGTGTCATGTGTTCCAACGTGCAGCCAACTCATAAAAAGAAAAAGTGTTCCTAGCAGTGACGCAATGATAAATATGGATTGGCCGTTGAAAAGAGAACATTGACTTCGGCAACTAAAATAAGATGGCCAAAACTTGTATTATCCACAGGGGGAATATAAGAAAAAGTGACGTCACGCCCAGTAAATATTATCATGTATATGGTTCCTAATGAAATCTTTATCTGATGTGGTCTGGTGATAAAACTATTATTAGGTAAGTATTTCTGTGATAGTCTTGCATCTAAGATGATTAAGACAATATTTTTTATTTCCCTGATTTTATTTTGCAAAACTTTCCACTTAATTTATCCTATTTAGAATATTTATTATTATTAATGAGTACTGTTTAAGTGTATTTCATTTGTGAAGATCAAGCCTGTTTACCTGATTTTAACAATAAATATGTAGTTGAGAATGGTTTTATTATTTCGGGACGGGTAATCGGAATTATGATTTGTAAAAAAAAATCCAGGGTAAATTTTCGTTTTGAGGGCACCCGGCGATTTCGAAAAAATGTTTGAGTGAATTTACATATTTTGATGCGTAGATTACGAATCCGAAAGAAAAAGGCGGCGCTCTCCCTTATTTACAAAGTTACGGCCCTTCAAAGTTTAGAAAAAAGTGACTTTTCAGCCTTCTGTTTCACAAAATAAACTATTTAAAAACAAGCGTTTATTCTCTAGGTCACCTTTACACCTTATTCCTCCTTCTTGGACACTTTTCACTTCAATAATCAACATTTTTCCAATAAAAATATTAAAAAATAGAGATATCTTCTGAAAAGAATTCATCTGTTGAATGAAAACATCTTGTAACAAGTAATTTTTTGAGTTGCTTTCGAAAGTCATTAACGAAGAACAGTTTTTCAATTCATTTGGTAATTTATTAAATGCACGTAAGTCATTATTAGCAGGAGAGCAGAAATGTACTCTATTTTTACAAATTGGTATATGGAAGTGATTTTGACAACGAGTATTTACTTGATGTATATCAGAATTCTTCACAAAACTATCTCTATTCTTGAAAATATAGAGACACAAATCAAAAATATATAACGATGGAAGTGTTGAGATTTCATATTTGTTGAAAAAAAATTTACTCGGTACTTGGCACATTCATGATGCACCTGATGATTTTTTTGTGCAATAAAAACTTTCTGAGACGTGGTTGACCATCCCCAGAAACAAACACCTAATATACCCCTAATATACCATATACCCCTAATATACCATCAGCAATTGAGAATGTGTAAGTACCGTTCTCAAATTTTTCAGAAGATAGCACTGCGAATGAAGCGCTGATATCAGACTCGAACAATGTACTTTCTAATCGAGATGATCATCTTTTAACAGAGGTTTCTCTCATAGTCAATTGCTCATACAATCTAATGCCAAAACGTTTTTTTGATATCTCTACAATGTCAGATAACTCACGCAACTTCATTTTTCGATTATTCAAAACGATTTTGTGGAATTTTTTTATGTTTTCTGGTGTTAGTGCCTCATTTGGACGTTCACTGCGATCTGCATCACCGCTGTCTCTACGACCGTGTTTGAAGTCAGCAAACCAACGCTTGATTGCCGTTTCTGATAGAGCGGAGTTTTTATAATTCTTTCCAAGCCATTGCTTCGCTTGAAAGGTATTTTTTCTCATCAAGAAGCTGTGTAAAATTATATATATAAAAAAATATAACCCCTTCAATTCAAACATGGAATTGTATTTGATCCATTGATTTGAAAATAACAAAATTGGCGTCATTCTTAGCACAATAACTCCAGTCCGGATTTGGTTTTCTTCAAACGTAACATAACCTTGATTCTTATGAATATTTTAGTGATAATAAAAACACTAATATTTACCTTTTCGGTGGAAGGGTAACCGGTGTCGCCATCATAAGCTCCGGAATCAGTATACCTTCTCCGTTCTCCGTGCCAAAATCATCTTGCAGCTGTTTTTCCCCTCTTCCCCCCTTTGGGACTGCCCCAAGGTTATTCGGCACTGTAGGTATCGCTGGTCGGGGTTGAAGAACCAATCCTTGTCCTTCCCCGAAGGTTGTAGAAGGAACTGGTTCAGATAGATCTCCGTTGAAAATGGGATTGTCGAGATCTGTCAATACGGTGTCTGTCTCTATTACATCAACTGGAAAAAGAAACGTTCGTTAGTTTTTGGTTTGGCGAAGATTATGGAGATGCACTTACTGACATCACTCAACTTGAATGGATCATCTACCTCGTTGGAGTTACCCACATTGTCTGAAAAAAAAAAGACAGCGGTATATTAGGAATGTAAATATCTCTTACATGCTTTGAATATCGAATACAATGGATG
>NW_019295796.1:0-15405 GCF_000500325.1 Leptinotarsa decemlineata
AGGAAAAAAAGTTATATGAAGTACTGGTGATATTTTGACCCCATCTATACATTCCCGAGAGGAAAAGAGGAAGTCCAGGGACACCCTGTATTATCGAATTCACATTCGACATCAACAAAATTGATTTTGAGCCCCGTAATTGGCTGATGCAGCGCATGCGGGATTGGATTACATGTCATTTGTCTTTTTGAATCATGCACGTGATTTCCTCTCCAAGGAACAGATGGTTTTTAATTTGATAATACAATGATATATCGTTAACTCTACTATATATTGTTTGTCTGTAACGTCCTGAGTTTCACCATTGTAATTTTTCATATATGTTACGTCCATATTTCATTCAACCTGCCATATAACCTCACATACACTGTAAGTTGTTTTGACTTATTATTTTATAAATATGACTGACTTTTACCCTTATTGTAGCATCCCCGATGATGATAATAAATATTATCGAAAGCTTGGAATCTGTGTTATAAGAGTACACTAAGTTTTGGCTTGCTGCCAAATGATGTATATATAAATGATGAGCTGTTTCCTCGGGTTTCACTCCGTGTTCTGTGTATTTCATCCCCATAAGGATTATTGTCACAACGTTTCGGCAAAGTCTCATTTTCCAACTTCTGGTGATGATTAGTTCGAACTCTGTGTCTCAATTCATAGGGATGGATGTTCCCATATACCTGCGTTGCTGCCACTACCTGTGTTTGCTCGACTACCTGTTTTGGCCTTATTACCTGATGAGCTACCTCTCCTGCCTCTGTTGTTGTACCTGTATTGCCATGTGCCGAGTTTTGCTTCTAGGGTTGAGCGGTCTGATTGCTTGTGCGAAGCGATAAAACGGATCTCCATGTCGATGGTAATGTTTGCGCATCATCCCTCTTGTTCATATTATTAGTCGTTTTTCAATTTCGATAGCCTCTCTGATTGTTCGCGAGTAAAAGTTTTCATTGCTTGCTAGTATTTTTGTGTTATTGAAATTGATGTTATGTCCTGTCTGCAGTACGTGTTGAAAGAGAGAAGACGTGGTGACTTTTCCCTTCACTGCTAGTTTGGGTTCATATTTGCGTATGTTGATTCGTCTGTTTTAATTTTTGATTTTTTGACTGACATACACCTATGGGAGCTAATATTTCTCCTATTATAGCTCAATACGAAATGGACGATCTTTTTGAAAACATACTTCCCAAACTGAGTTTTGAAATTCCGTTTTTAAAGAAATATGTTGACGATGTCATTTGTACAATAATTTATGAGAAATCTAATGGAATTCTTGATGTTGTCAATAGATATGAAAAAAAATTACAATTCACTATCGAAATAGAAAATAATCAGACGCTTCCCTTTCTTGATACAAAAATTATCCGTTAAACTGATAATTCCTTGATTTCTTGACATATGACATATGTCTAACCTTATCTATAACTTTTCCCGATTGCTATCAAAATTGTTGGGTGCCCACTTTTCGAGCTTTCTGACCTTTCCAATACGTTTTATACCATCAAAAACTGTATGAGAGCTGACGCCCAGTACTTACGCGCCTCCCACGAACCGTTTATAATAGGTCACTCTCATCCAGGGTCCTCAAATCATCATCCGTTGAGGCTCATCTTCAAGACTGAAATCTCCGGAACGAAAATTCGCAAACCAACGTCGAACAATGCGTTCATTAACACTATTATTGCCAAATGTTTGGTCGCTTTTTCAGGTTGTTTCGTCAGCGCTTTGCTTCAATTTGAATTCTTACGGAAAAATCAGCCAAAAGTCGCTCAACGACATCATATAGTCATAAGCTGGAAAGGGGCAAGAAACTTAAATTCGGAAAAAATATACAGCATCAATTCAAAGAAGACAACATTCTTCATCGATCAGTATAGAGAATTTCTGTTTTTTAGGTTTAGAGGCTGTCGATTTTTGGAATTTCTTCCTGACGTTGCGCTTGCGCGAGTGGCTAAATTCTACCTGAAGAAAATGGAAAAACCTCTGAAAAAGCTAGCCACTTGGGCCAGCGAAACGTCAGGAAGAAATTACAAGAATGGAAGGTCTTCAAATCCGAAATATAGTGACATTGAAACCCTCGGCCGCGAAAGACTAAACTATTTTGACCAGTGTATACCACGGCACACTAGAATGAATGACCATTAAAATATGGAGCTACAGAAAAATGACATCAAAACTGAAAAACCTCATGGAATAACCTCATGGAAGTAAAGCAAAGCAAAGCAAAACAAAGCAAAAATCTTGTTATTGAAATGAACTATTTACATGCCTACATTACATGAGTACCTCTATCTTGAAGATAGAGTAGCAAAGTGACTTCTATTTCAGTTAGGCGCGTCCTCGCGTCACCGCCGAGAGGAGGAACGCCCCCCGTGATGTTAGCGGGTTGACGCTCACCCAGAAACATAGACTTTATTGAAAACGACTAAATAATGTGCCTCCTGCCGCCAAGGCTTATGCACACCATTACATGGTTTTGATATTCAGATCACTCAAATGAAAACACAGCTATCGATGTGTTGTTTAGCTTGATACTTCTGGAAAAAGTTCATGAAAAAACCAGGAGAGAATGTATCCTCATGGAAAGACTTGCTTTAAGTATTTTGTTTGTATTTTGGATGAAACGAATGCTAGGCAAATACTCCTTTATTTTACTTCCTCTAGAACATTTAAAGTATATTTATTTCAAATAAATATACCGGGTGATCCTCTACATCTTCCCTTTTTTGAAAATTATACACCAATAATAATTTACAACAAATTAACGTATACTATTGTGAGACTAAAACTCAACCAAATGATTCTACCTGATTGATTTTGAATACATCATGGGGTTATATCTATGAACTGGTTTTATTATTCTTCCGCTTCTACTTTGATTTTCTACAAATATAACATCATCATTCCTACCTTCTAAAACTTTCGGTTCTTCAACTACAGAACTATCATTTGTTTTTTCTTCTAGAATGATAGCGAGAAACCTCCTGTTTCTTTATATAACTCATCCATTATCTAACCTAACTTCAAATGACCTATGTCTAACTTTATCTATAACTTCTCCCGGTTGCCATTTAGAATTAGTACCCTGAACCATCATTTTTGTATCCTTTTTTACCTCTGGTAAACTTTTTTGGGTTGTTTCATTATAATAGTATCTTTGTACTTCCTAACGGTTATTTCATTTTTTTTCTAGTTTTTTTACGTTTTTTGATTTCGGTTTCAACATAATATCTTCCATAGAAATTATGCCTCTTAATCTTCTCGTCATTAAAAATTGTGTTGGTGAACCTATCTCATTTGAAACTGAAGTATTTCTATAATGTAACAGGGATAAATACATACATTTTTGATCATCCCTATTTTTTCTAAGAATGTTTATTGAAGTTTGCACAGCGCGTTCTATACCATACCATTATACCATGTGGATATAATTGTAAAGAAGTTTGGTGGTCTGCCTGTGCAGGCAGGTGCGCCAAGAAACTGAAAACGTAATGGGTACTTTTCAACAAGGGGATGCAAGTTGCTCTCCATGTCATGAAAAGTTGTAAATGTTCATGAGGAACCTATGAGAAAAATATCTATTTGATTTTTATTCCAATTTTATTGTGCCACTTTCAAATAGTGATAATGAACGTTAATGTACATTTTGTTTCAGGTATCAACACTGGCTGATGCATTGTTGGACAAACATCAGGAAAACTCTTCTGGTGAGCAAACTTTGGATAACTTTAAGTAAGTGAAATTCATTGAAAAACCCATTATACCACTCATTCCAAATACTTCATTTGTGTGTTAATTTTTTGAAGTGAGAAACCTCCCTCAATTCCTGATGTAATACATTTTTTCATTTTCAATGAAATGATATATTTATTATTTTTTAATTAGTTCTGATGAATTAACAGAGTTGTTATTTTAGTATATTTTCCAGTATACATTTTTTGAGAGTAGGAACATCTTAATTTAATATTAGGGAATCATCATTCAATGAATGAAGTTGAAAAAAAATTTTCAGATATTTGTAACATGACACTATTCAGGAATATTTTATGCAGTGAATGAATATCTCGAATTAGATTTTTTATTTTTAATATTGGTAGAAACGTCGAAAATGTTTTTGAAATATATCTGTTTATGAATATTATGTGTTTTATTAGTTGTGTGAATCTTGCATCAAAATGTCTAATGGCATTTACTCGTCACATTCATGGAATATTGCAAATATTCCTAGAATATTCATAAAATATATTTGAAGAATATTCTCTGGTGATTCCCTATTTTATATTTCTGCAATAAACTATGAATATCCCGAATATTTTACGAATATTTCTCGGGTTCTCCTCCTGAAATATTCTCAATAGGATGTACCTTACATATTCTGAGAATATTTCAAGATATTCCAAGAATATTTCCCAGGAATATGGGAAGCTCCTAATGGGAAGCTCCTTCAGGGCCTATAATTTGAGTTGTTGGTTTTTTGCCATCGAAAAACATTACAATTCATACTTACAGTAAAAATGAGTTAAAAACAATGAATTGAACATATAAACTGACAGAGAAGGTTGAACATGTATAAGATTTTTTGGTTTTGACAAATGTCATACGTTGACATAAATGTCATTTTTCAATGGGTATGATGATTTCATAATCTTTGACTTTAAGAAAGAGTTAGTGATTGATACATTTTTCATTATTATCATGTTTTTGATGTAGTTCCAGTAAGTTAGTGTATATATTGCTGAGATTATCAATGTCAGTTCTCTTATTCATACAAACAGAAGACTTATTTAAGAATTCTAGATGTTGTTCCAATATAATCCAAGTTACAGTTGTTACAAGGCAAAAAACCAACAACTCAATAAATGATAGGCCCTGAAGAAGCTTCCCATTAGAAGCGAAAGCTTGGCATTTTTCACAACGATCTAGACAATATTCCGGATCGAATGAGCCTTATCACTTAATTTTACTAAAAGTATGTCCATTCAATACGAATCTAAACTTAAAGCCCAGACTAAATGATTGATTACAGTTGATACAATGGTTGTGGAATTAAAGAGACAACAAAATGGTCCTGTATTCGAATGTGAAATTACTGATTCAACTCATTCTATTCCATTTATTGTTTTTGTTTTGCCATCAGCTACGTTCGAAAAATATGCCGGTACTCATAAGCAGATTCGAATTCGAAATCTGCTGGCACACTATTGCTGTGTCGTTTCACCACTTGTATTAGCTGTAATTTTAGATAATATTTCACATCAGTTGAATATGTTGAATTTACCACTTCAAAGAATGGTTGAGTTTTGAATAAGTGATCGAATATGTTTCTATTGGTTTTATTGCTTTTGATGAAGAGCTAAATGGAAAATTCAGCTCAATACAAATCTCCTTCAACTTTTACATTGATTTTTGAAAATGTTTGATTTCATCCACAAAACTCTTTCTCAATTAATGAAATGAGCCTTATGCCTCTGAAATCATAACAAAAATTTTACTGTCGTTTTTATAGTCATTAGCTTCTTCTGAGTAGGGTCTGTTACTAACTTTCTGAGCCACACTTGGGAGCATCATGGCTATTTGTAGTTCCGCCAGCCATGTTACGTAGGAGAATCAATCCACCTTCAATTAGATAAATAATAAATGGAGGAAGAATCTGAAAGTAATTATTCATTCAATAAATAATAACGAAGTTTGACTTCATGATAATCAGCTGATGAAAGCATGATTCGAATTCTCTGTCTATATACCGGGTACCAACGACATCATATAAAACATGTGGTCATTTCTATCGAATATAGCATGACGTCACATACAGAAATATTTTCAAACTCGATGTAGGATGCTAACGTCCAAGTACGGAAGCGCAAAAGGGCCACATATTTTTATTATTTGTTTCTTGGAAATAACGACTTTGAATCTCGAAATTTCATCTTTTTTCTCGAAATTTCGACTTCAATCTTGAAATTTCGACTTTAATATCAAAATTTCGACTTTTATCTCAAAATTTCGACTTACACCTCCTCGTAATTTCGAAATTACGACTTCAAAAAAAAAGTCGAAATTTTGAAAGTCGTAATTTCCAAGAAACAAAAAATTGAAATATGTGACTCTTCTGCGTTTCCGTATCGAAGTTTGCTTAGTTTCTGAATGAAAGTTTGGAAATTTTTTTTTTGATTCACCCACGTACTTTTTATCAATTTTTTTAACGCCATTGTTAACATCATTCATCTTGAAAATCTAAATAGAAATTTGTATTTTTTGAACGTCGACTTCGAAATGACTCTATCATACTACAAAAAGGTGTCGCAGATAGAAATCTGTTTATTCTCTGTTCTCTGCCAGTGAAAAAGTGAAAGTGTCAAAGCTCTCATTATGGGATAAAAACTTTATAAAAATGACGCTTTCACCGGTACAGATAAATGGACAGCACAGTATCATTTTTTTTGTAGTAAAAGAGGTACACATCGATGTCGGAGTTCAGAAAATACCATTTCCTATTTAGATTTTTGAGATCAATGAATTGAAAATTGGCATATAATTAAAGTCAGTAAAGAGTTCGTTGATAAGTGAAAAATTTCAATTGTTGACTTTTATTCAAAAACTGAAAAAATGTCGTCATTATTTTCTCTTTATATAGAGTTGTTTGACGTCATAGTACCGCCATATTCAAATAGAAATGGCCACGTGTTATATCGTTAAAAAGAGAATTTTATTTATGATCAAATGGTTGAAAAAAATTTACATAGTGCTATTGGAAATAGCACTATGTATACAGGGTGTCCCTGGACTTCCTCTTTTCCTCTCGGGAATGTATAGATGGGGTCAAAATATCACCAGTACTTCATATAACTTTTTTTCCTATCATCAGTAAATAAAGTTTTTGGAATGCCGTGAAGAGCAAAAACGCTCTTTAAATGCATTATTACATTCACAGCAGTCGAATTTATGTTTGGACAAATGAATTCTACGTATATTGAAAAATAGTTTATGACAATCAAATACTGCTTTTTGTCCAGTTCAAAACAATCACACCCTAATTTTTTCCATGACTGTGATGGTACTTCATGTGTACATAATGGTTCTTTCATTTGAGATTTTCTCTATCTCATCCATATAGAATAATTACCTATGGAGTGGTTGATATCCCTACTCAGTGTTGGCCAAAAAATACATTCTACTGCATAATATTTGGTCTTTTCTCGGCCCTGATGACTGTTATGCAATTTATGCAAAATTGGATTCACTAATTTTTCAGGAATAACAATTCTTTTGCCAACATGAAGCATATCGAAAAAACTATTCGATGTAAACATTATATTTATTAATATCTTGTGGCCACCTATTTTGCAAAAAAAAATCGTATTTTTATCAAGTCAGAATCCAAATATGTTTCTCTTCGAATGTCTTTCACAAACTCAGACCTAAAATTGTTTTGTATTTTCAGTATGCATACTTGAGCCTCTATATCTACACTGATGTCATTTTTTTTGGATTGTTTGTATATGCTCTAGATAATGTGTCTGCTAGATACATGTTTCTCCCCGGTGTATAAAAAATATCTATATCATATTTCTGCAATTTTATTAACATTCGTTGAAGTCTCAAAAGACAATCGATAAGATTTTTTTTTTGAATAGAAACTAGTGGTTTTCAATTTGTTTGAATCTTGAACCTTTGCCCATATACAAATTGATGAAACCTCTTACAACCAAAGGCAACACCACGCATTTCTTTTTCTATTACAGCATATCTTTTTTCTGCGTCTGTTAACGCACGGGAAGCATTAGAACATGGTATGTTATCCTGCTGCTATACTGCTGCTATTCCATCTTCAGATAGAAACCTCTTACAACCAAAGGCAACACCAAGCATTTCATTTTCTATTGCAGCATATCTTTTTTCTGCGTCTGTTAACGCACGGGAAGCATTAGAACATGGTATGTTATCCTGCTGCTATACTGCTGCTATTCCATCTTCAGATGCATCAGTGGTGATCGTGGAGGTTTTGTAAAAATCGAACATTTTTAAACTGCATTTTCACATATTATGTTTTCGTTTTTTTCAAACGCTTCTTGTGAATTTTCATCCCAAATAAAAACATTTTCGTTTTTCAACAGAGACCGAAACGGTGCCGTTAGAGATGATAAATTAGTAATGAATTTGCCAAGATAATTCACAGAAACCGAAAATCTGTGTACGCCTTTCTTATCTTTACATACGTTTCGGGTCATCACTCGAAGACGATTGTGGATACTAACAATCGAAACGTCGTGGAGTAACTTGGCTTGTAATCTCTCTGTAGTTAGTTCAAGTCGATTTCAGAACCTCTCCCCACCACTTTCAACCTTGAAATGACCTCTACGTCACCGTCACATGAAGTAGCGAAGGTGACTTTGAGGAGGTGTTATGAGTTTTACCTTCAACGACCTTGACCTACGTCATACGGCAACGCAGACAAGGTGACTTTGAGGAGCTGTTTTGGGTTTATCCTTGAATGACCTTCATTCTTTTCCTATA
This sequence comes from Leptinotarsa decemlineata, assembly GCF_000500325.1. Taxonomy (NCBI): domain Eukaryota; kingdom Metazoa; phylum Arthropoda; class Insecta; order Coleoptera; family Chrysomelidae; genus Leptinotarsa; species Leptinotarsa decemlineata. The sequence continues at coordinate 8,515 of NW_019295796.1, forward strand.
TTTTCGACAAGGTGACTTTGACTTCCAATTAATTTGAGACAGTTTTGCACATACACGATCTAACGTAACCAAGGGGACTTTGAACGAGTGTTTTGAGTTTGACCTTGACTGACCTTGATCAACGTTACACAACGCAGGCAAGGTGACTTTGAGGCAGTGTTTTGAGTTTGACTTTGAATTTCCTTCATTCACTTCCCATATTTTCAACTAGGCGAATTTCACTCTGAATGAACTCGAGCCAGCTACGGGGCTTCCTTGAAGTTTTGAACCTACACGACACAATGTAGCCAAGGTGACTTTGAGGGAGTGTTTTGTGACTGACCTTGAATGACCTTCAACTACGTCACGCGATAGAGACAATATTATTTTGGTGTAGTGTTTTCGGACACCTAGGTTGTGGTAGAAAAGTACCCCCCTCTTCTTCAACCACGTTCTATGAATGTTCGGGGGATCACCATTTCACATTCAGTTTGAATAACCCAACGTCCTCGGATAGATGAGTGAAAGTAGTGCTACAAAGGGACAGAGAGTATTACGTCAGGACTATACACAGCAATCCAGGTGAACATATTTTATATTTCTATGCCATAATTCCACTATATTCGAAATGGATCGTTTGAAATTTAATTTCGAAAAGATCAATTCTGCAATAATTTAACAAACTGTGGCTATGGAGCAGAAGCCTTTGATATCTTTGACTATCGATAAAGGTTATAAAATTGAGAAGATGTCGATGCCATCCACGCGATGGTAAATCCATTCAAGTAGTTCTGTTTGACGAAGAAAATAATACTTTTTTTAAATCATGGCTTCCAAAACGTGTCACAGAACATTTTTCGAAAGAAATGATTCACGAAGTGAATTCATCCAAAGTCAAATTCATTTTCACATAAATGGGTCAAAGTTCTCAGGATTATCCTGGTGCCAAAACACGCTCACTAGTCAAATTCGATATTTTAGATTGAATATAACTTCAATATCTTTGTAAATAGTAGAAATATGGTATATTAATGTAAAATATGGATTAGCTCCCGCGCTTCAAACATGATAAAATTTCAAGTGAGTGTTTTTTTGCAGCATAATTTCCAAACTAATGAATGCATTTTGTGTATTTTCAGAGTACAAGCATGTGGATGCAATATTCAGCCGAAAAGTGGCCGGAAGCAGTTTATTGGAATTTTGCAAAAAGGAGGTTGGCTTGGGAATTAGCCGACTCGAGTTTTGACGCTCTTCACTCATCAAACTATGATTTAAGTGTATGTTATGATGCTGAAGAGGTACGAAAACTTTTGGAGCTCAGCGAGAAATATGAGCTTGGTATGAGCTGTGCCATAAATATTCGTATGAAAGCAGAAATTTGGATGAGTTCTGTGAGCTAATAATTGAAGCAGACTTGAAGCATTTCCATCACAGCATATCCGTCTACCTACCACAGAATATCATAGAGACATATCAATTGGAACCATATAATCCCAACCCACAACCGGAAGAATCCTTAAATAATGGTGTTGTAAATATTTGAAATCTATTGTGTACGTTATAAATAAAATCATGTTTCAATCCGTGTTTGTCTATATCTAATTGTTTGGTTGATAAAAGGCAGAATATAATTATTGAGTGTTTTATTATTTATTAATATCGAATACTCCATGGTGAATTACATGTCAATCTGATTACAATCCAGTCTGAACAGAGCCATTTAGGGCATTATAGGGCAAAACAGCATCGTGTAGGATGAGTGCATATACTTTGGTGTTTGCTGGAACTTCACCTTGTGTGTTTCAAATTCTATTTTGATGTCGACCGTAGATGACCTCATAGCATCGGGTTGGTGGGAGCAGTCGATGATAAATAGTGTATTGTGGCGTAAGCTACCAATATCCATGTTATATGCGAATCAGCGTCTCACACGTATTAAATTACATGCGATAACAGCTTCCTGTTAAAAGTGCTAATTGTGTAGTATAAGCAAAATGAACACTTGTGTTCCAGACAAAGCAATTGCTGACACTGTTCAAATATTGTTTTTCATACCAAACATATAAATAGACCCTGCGAGGTCAGAAAGAGGTTCATTAACAATTTAATCATTCTCAAGTTTGGTTCATATCAATTACTTATTCAGTTAATGTTTCAAGTTTTTCACATTATATTCAAATATTGTATTAAAGTGTTTTTACAGAAATAATTTTTAAAAAGCGAATCGTGAAAAACAAGATATAACATCCATCATCGGCTCACTCATTGCTTCATCGTAGTAGCTGCGTTGGAAGTTTTCATATGCATAGTAGGATGACGAGTCTAACTTCTTGTCAAAATCCAGACTCCAACGCTCATATGAGTATACTTCAGAGTTTAGAGATAGTCGAATGTTACTATTATTCGCATGTATGAATTTCGTCACATCTTTTGATATATTTTCAGATTGGTCGGTGCTTTGAAAGCCGATGATGATGATGTATCGAGGTCTTTCGAGGCTGTTGGTTGTCTTAACGGCCAAAATATCTGAGGATGTATCACGGAGTGTGGGTAATTCATAGAGGCCCCATATACGATAAGCCACCTTCACTTTTGAATTATTCGCATTTTTATTGATGTGGTTTCATTGCTTCAGTTTCTGGCGATCTTCCGGCACAATGTGTCTGATTCTCCATTCTATTTTGTTGATTTCCAAATGAGCATCGACTTCCCCAATAAAGAAATTTTTGAATGAGCGTGCAATAATCAAAATGAGCCCTTGCTCAACATTCAATACTCCTCTGTTGTAATCTTCATCTTCAAGGATAATTTACCGCTGAATACATTGCTGGCGGAATTCAATTTATCTTGTTCATTCACATCAAGACCCCATCCTATCGGTAGTAGGGAATTTGCATGTGTTTGTCCAAATGATATCATCGTTTTCATTGTGGTAGTTATGCCGAGTTTTCGAACAACGGCCACTTGCTCTCCAACCATTTCATAAATAATTTTGTCGAAGAGGAAGGCGAGAGCGTTATTGGATAGGTTGCACTGCTTCGTGACAGCAGATGGTGTGAACTTCCCCTAGATATAAATGTAACTGTCTGCAATATCGAGTATAAGGTCTTGAAAATTGATTGGAATTCGAATTTCATCTGAATTTTTGTAATATGGTGATCCATACGGTTTATATGTATGCTTATGAAGGTTGATTATAGAATTATCAAACATGGGCTCCTCGAATACCTCCAGCTTATCACTCATGGTGATGGTTACCATGTTATTACTATTTTTTATATCGCACCTCCAAGCCAATAGAATTGAGAAAGTTTAAACTACTAGCGCTTAGCCTATATCTTGACCGTTTGGCGGGCATACGTGGATTGAATCGATTTTTAGATTTTCTCTTATTTAAATGCACATGATCATAGTCTCCACCAAATGCATTAGGCTGATTCAACTGCTGCCGCTGCTGTAATCGCTGGCTATTGAGGCACAATCCCATTTTTTTGAAACAATTATGGTGAAATCAATAGCTTTATCAATTATTATCATCTGCTCAGCGTTAGGAAATGATAAATACCGAGTTAAAATTTCGTCAACTCCTGCTTTATACTGATTTTTTCACAGATGATCTTCGCTGATTATCGTTTTTGCTCAATTGTTTGAATGCTTATCGAGGGTTGTTTTTTCATATCAGATTGCATCGATTTGATATCCTTTTCCATATGTTCAGATTTTTTTACAATTTCCACTCATTTCAGCACAAGCGTAATGAGATCCTCCCTGACTGATGCGGAATATTTTTCTACTCCATCTAATCTAATCCTCGCAAACAGTATTTGAAACTGCCTTACTTCTGCGACCAAACTTATCGATGCTTTCACCATTCATTTTCGTGATATAACTTATGACGGTCGCCGATGTTGTGAATCAACATATGAGGAATGATGATCATTATAGCCTAATCAATTCGAATTCAACTATTATTTTTTCACCATTGAAATTGATTAGATTACCATCATCATTCAATATGCGTAAAGTGATATTGTCGAGGTACTTACGACCGCCAGGCTGGATTGGCATATAAATAATACCTTGCGGTTCCTTGGTGAGTTTGTAACCGGGATCTACATCAATATCAAATTCAAAGATGTTATGGATTTCATCACTATTTGAATATGCTCCAGCTGTGACATTACAATCCACACGAATAATTCCCACCTCATTGATATTCACGGGCAATCTTGATTCACAAGTTCCATCGATGCCAAACACATCGACTTCGAAGCCTAAAAGTTCGGCAATAATGTTTTCATGTTTGAGATGGATGTAATATTTCGACCTCATTTCTTATTTCAGAGTGTTGTTGTTTGCGTGTAGGAGAAATACTCCATCGATATTCTCCTCAGCTCCATTTTCCAATTTCATTTCTATGGATTTGATGAATTTTTGAATCACCTTATTGATTTCATCAGTTTCTTATTGTTCAGGCGGAATTTTCATAATGATAGGAGGTGAGTTAGCTTCTTCAGAATAGGCGATAACATTATTTTTCACAATCACATTGAATACGGAGTTGTAGGAATAGAAACCGTGTAAGCCCAGACCATAATTAACGACAGTATCCAATTCGATGGGTGGGTAGAAGTCGCTCAAATCGCTAGTGTCCCGATAATGAAAACGTGCGTGAGATGAAAGATGAATTTTCACTGATTCATGTCTTTTTATTGCTGACAGCAAGTCTGTCCAGATGATCCATTCCATTATGTGTGACTACATTCACATCATTCACTTTACAATAACAACAGAAAATGTTTCTTGTAGGTGACCCATCATTTACATCGGAGTTATTACTGTTGCCGCTGGAATTATTCTGATATTTTAAACATCAATATCATTTTGTAGATTTTGTGGTTACTTATCCCATACCGATGCACAGCCAATCAACACCTCTTTCAGCATATAAGCGAGTTGTTCATTACTCATTTTTCGTAAAGTGCATACTCTGGAATATGCGATCAACAAATAACTCATCCTCTTGATACTTTCCCTGTCCTGCGCTGGTGTTATCTCTATGTCTTGCTCTGTAGAAATTCCAAACACAAATGACCATACCATACTGTGTTGAATTATTGTTCACGCTCATACTTATATGCGATAATCACCGAAACTACCAAAATATTTCACTGAAGTGTCAGTTTCTCTGTATGCTACCCAATGTGTCCCTTGACCATGTCGACTATCCAAATTTACTATGGCAGATTCATATCGAAGTGGTCCCGATTTTGGCAAATCGTCACGCATATATACCCCCCGAAAATATGGAATCATCATTTCCTCAGCATGATAGTTGAGGTCGATGTTGGAGAGAGTAGGAGGAGGTAGCCAATCTATGAGTTTTTTGAAATAGACTCATAATCCTTTACGATGAGGCTTCAAGTAGATACCGCTTCCTCGTTTACCTAGAGCAATTGTCTCCATGTTTTTATTACGTCGATTTGCCTCACTCAATTGCTCCCTACTCGCTTTTGCTGCCTATACTGCTTTTGTTATGCCAGCTGTAGCACCGGCTAAACTACCTAGCGCCGATAAACCAGCAAAAATTGGAATGAGTGTGGTAGTATTCCACCAATTTTACAAATTGGTATGATTCGCGGTGTGCGAATTTCTTTTTTCTCAGCATATTTGCGTATATTTGCGTGTTGCTTTTAGTGCAATTTCAGCTGCCCTTTTAGAATTTTGACAACAAATTCACTTCCACCCGCTTTGTGTAGAACATCATGCACTTTCTTAACGATTCCAGAACCAAAAGCTATCACCTTAGAATCTTTCAATAGTTTTTTTTTCTTGGTAGGACCTTTTTCTTTCTGTATCCGTGACTGCTCGGATGGTGACTCGCAACCCATACCAAATCGCCGTTTTCCCTTCATCATATTCGTAATTAGCCAAGCGGCTCCTTTTTCTCCAATAGATGCGTCTTTTTCCTTGAATCGATTCCAAGCACTTTCTGCAAGCTCCTGATCTGCTATGTGTCTAGCTGGAAGATTGTTAGGATTCTGTGAATATGCAATATCGTGTTTTCGGCATGCAGAATCCAGTTGATTGACACCCGGATCACCTCTCGCCAATCTTTTCTGCAATTCAGTGCCAGAGCCGCAATACTGATAGCCAGGTGAATTCAATTCGAAAGGTAGACTATTGATGAGGGAATTGACCAATCCCCTACCAGCTTTATTTGAATGCCGCTCAGGAGATCTGCATCGGCTCATAACCCCCATTCTATGCGAATAAAACCGAAAGCAGCACCAACATTGTTTTTTGTTATCTCCATCTATTGTGCTGATTAATACGTATGCATCCAATCCATAATATTTGGGTGATATAGAATTATAAATCATGTACATTTTTGCTTCATCTTCTGATATCATTTTAGATTTTTTCAAATCTGTAATGATTTGCCTTTTGTTGTATTGTTGAAACAGGATCTCTATTAAGTTCAACATAAGACTCACTATCATTAATAATCTCAAGAGATTTCTCAATATAATCAGATTTTTTTCATAATTACTGTTACGTTGCCTTTATCAGATCTTCATGATCTACAAATGGGAAAAGTTTTTATGACATTCATAATTTCAATGACAACTTGAAGAGAAAAATATTGAATCTTGAAATCAAAATCACGCACAATGATTTGAAAAATTTAGAGAACCTTTCGAATCAACAAACGAAATGTGTAACAGAATCAATTCCTTATAATATTTGGCTAGAATTTGAAAAGAGACAAACTATCAAATACAATAAAATTTTCAGACGAGTTACTGCTTTGCTTCGAGAGGCGAAGCAGTAACTCGTCTTGATAATGCCATCTGAGATGATGGCGAAACGTCGACTATCGAATAGTACACAACGGATGAACACCCGGAA
>NW_019295797.1:0-15398 GCF_000500325.1 Leptinotarsa decemlineata
AAAAAAATGCACCATCACTGGCAGAACAAGATTTGATCGGAGAATCATATGCTCTGAGTAGCCACAATAAGTATACAATGTTTGTCTGAGGTTCTATTCCTCTGAAATAAAAGGATCAAAAAGCTGAAGAGCACTGAGTTTTTCAGTGTCTGGAATATTTACTGGCCCAAACTGTTTTGAAAATCTTATAGGATCTTCAACTAGAAATAATTTGTTCCATTTTGGTACTTCACGAACAATTTTCTGAGATGTATCCTCAGCTTTCATCAAATCCGCCAAAGAAACTGAATCCTCATCATCCCATTCAATGTCACTTTCGTGTTCTTCTGATGAAATTTCATTTGTTTCGAATTCGCCCGAATCATTTTTCGAGTTATTTCCATCAGGGAGATATGAATAAACTAACTCCATGCATTCGTTTTTAGTTAGACCGCGTAAACGAAATGATAACTCCTCTCCATCATCAGAAAGTGTCGACAATTCCACAGCTTTGAAAATGTGAATAATAAAAAGTAATATTCCTCACCTGATTAGTTGAAACAACAAAACACAGCTTCAAATTTCGCCTTTTTTTTAATTATCTCACAATGTAAACCTACCACACTGCAAAATGAAACGTTTACTGGCCTCTACTAGGAAGAAACAAACAAATATAGCCATGCCTGCCGTTGATTGGATAAAAATTCAAGCGAGAATCAACACGTGCTCTTCAGGAAGCAAAGCTGTTACGTGGTTCATGAACTGAACCGCAATGGATTTAAAAGAAAGCAAGTTCTATTTGTGGTTTACAACGTATACCATCTTGCTTGATAAAAATTTGTGGTACACACTAGACACTGGCAATCAGTGGTGCCATCAGTACCACACCGTCAGCGGCCATGGAGATCCTTCTACATCTACCTCCTCTCCCCATTTTTCTGGAGAGAGCCTAGATCGACTGCATACAGCCTTGTGTACATTGCCAATTGCACAAATCAGTTCAATGCAGAATGCCACAGACTGTTGGTTGACATTGGAAGTCACAGCATTCTAGAAATGACATCTGACTGTATGTCTCCAACTGTCAACTACGAACTGCCTTATAAAGTACTATTTCCGAGTAGAGAGGACTGGATCCTCCGGGAGAAGGAAAATTTAAGAGTAGATAGTTGTTGGTTCACGGATGGATCAAAAACACCTTCCGGTTCTGGTGCAGGTGTTTTTAGTCGCAGACCTAGTACAGAGATATCTACCTGCCTAGGAAAGTATGCGACTGTATTTCAACCAGAAATTTACGCTATTGAATTGTGTGCGGAAAGATTGGATACATCCAACCTCACACACAAGTCAATAAACATATTCTCGGACAGTCAAGCGGCGTTGGAAGCTCTTGGCTCCTACCGAGGTAGCAAATTGCCACAAACCACTCTACTATTGGCCTGGAAGGTAATGAAGCTGCTGACTCTCATGAAAAGGAGGGTGCAACAAGCGGCTTCATCGTACCAGAACCTGTCATTGGCATCGCTTTGGGCTTTGCCAAACAAACATTGAATATCTGGATGGCAAGAAGATTTATGGACTTCTGGCAGAATCTTCCAGGATTGGCTCACTCCAAGGCCTTTATCCACCCTTCAAAGCTTGATACCAAACAGTTGTTGGACTACAGTAGGGACGAAGCTTGATACCAAACAGTTGTTGGACTACAGTAGGGATGAACTACGATGTCTAACAGGCCTTCTTACAGGTCACTGTCATCTGAATCATCATATGCAGAGAGCCGGACAGTGTGTGTCGCCTCTGTTTGGAAAATGATGAAACAGCAGAGCATATACCTTGTACCTGCCCCGCTGAGGACCAAATCAGGTTCTTAGAGTTCGGCAGATCCGTACTCTTACCATCTTGCCTGAATTACTACCCGCTGTGCTTCAAAAAGTTAAATATATGGTCTTCCACTGGGCTCTTCTTGTCTTTGAATTTGAATACAGGAATATAACATCGTTCAAATGTCCACTACGGCTTCTGTAGGTGGAAGGCATCCGAAACGTCCAATTTTTCTTGTTTCTAGCGCATAAAACAGGCTGATTTTGACTGATACCATATGTTATGTTAGCTTGATCACTTGGTGATCACTTGGTGATCCAAACACGTCTCGAGGTGTTAAAATAATGATTTGGTACTGGGATAAAACTCCAGTAATATTCATTTGCTAACCATAATCTTAATAAATACTCGACAAATATTCTGAAGTAGCTGTAAAAATCAAATGGTGGTTACCCATAATTTCACAAAGAGAATTTCAAACAGTCCTTTTTTTCATGAAATTCCTTATTGCAGGTTTCGTGTTGGAAATTATAGGGTCCGACGTAATAACACATACCATATCGTTTCACATCAAAATTGTGATTAATAGGAGGCTCGTATTCCAAATATGAAATTCTATTATTCCAAGGACATTGAACTAGATTTTTTTTCATTCGAATATTTCAAATAAGAAATTCAGAAATCCTGAACTTGTATCTTGCTATTCAAGTAAATATTTGTTTTTGTTTCTATGTCAGAAAGTGAAAATTGAGTTAACACTCGTTGATTCTATTTTTTTCTTATCTAATGTAAATCAATTTCAATGAAAGCTGTTTTTTACCTGTAAGAATTATATCCCTATTTTCATACTAATATATCGGAATTAACACAAAGGAACGATGACAATTATTTTATATTTTCTAGTTGTAGTACTCTCTGAAATAAAATAAGACTGTTCCTTTTGGAATATTCAGTCGGGGTACTGCAACTTCAGAAAAGTATAGCATCAACTCTTAAGAAAGTGACCGCGTATATGAGAAAAAAAAAGATTAGCTCAAAAAATTTCCTTTGGTCACTCATTCTGAATTTTTGTATAGCTTTCATTGTATTTCTGTTCTTTGTGAGTAGGACTTTAGCATCATTCAAGTTTTGGGGTAATTTCTTAGAAAACAACAAAATGATTCCTAGAGTTCTCATTCTGATCTGAAAAGTAAATTGATTCTCATGTTAGATTATTCTTCTCGAAAGATTAGAGAGAAATGTTCACTAGTTTAACAATGATTTTTGATATTTGAATTATTTGCTTAATAATTGAAATGCACATCAACCTAACTGAAACTCTATTTCAATTAAATCGACTATCTTTAAAAAAAATGCTCCATCACTGGCAGAACAAGATTTGATCGGAGAGTAGCCACAATAACTATACAATGTTTGTCTGAGGTTCTTGATATCTGGTACAGTTTGCCCTGTTGTTGTTTCATTTTGTATGAGATAAGAAACACCACTATTCATATCCTCTTACTTTACTAGGCAAAATCGGCATCATCTCACTTCATTATTCGAATCAATTGTATCACGATCTTATAGAGAGGAAGATCTAAATTCCTGATGACCATAGCAACTCATCCACTCAAAGTAGAAGGCTTATAAGATATTTTTGTGAATTCAGCACACTTTGTTACCAATCTTGTGTTCTAGGTAGGCTATCCAGACAGAAACATAGCTATTGCCAGGCCCATCAGCTTCATAACTTAATCAAAACTAGTCCACTTTCAATTAGATAAATTTTCGCGAAAAAATACCTGGCTCGAACTTACTGTCGTTGGTTCGTCAGTTAGGCACATCAGCACAGTGCTCTTTTAAAACTTCCTCATTCAGCTAAGAGCTGAGAAACTATGATATTTCAGACTGGATTAACGCCTTCTCCAAAGCCAACTGAGGATCAGAATAAAAATATTCACAAGTGGTACACAAGAAGGTCGAGAAGGGGTGAAAATAGAAATTGTTAAATGAATAAATGTTTCTTGAGAAAAATCGAAATTCACGTTATTTTTTTAACATTCCACGTACAGTAGAGAAAATCCCATGCAATGTTGAGCGATAAATGAGATATCCTAGTTGAAGGATTCAAAATACACAATGGAGATGACGTATGTCCCAATGAAAACGTTTTCCACTGATTGCCGCACCTAAATACGTTCAAATACATAAAAGTAGAAGATTTTATTACGGTCCTGCGAAAACGTTTTGTTCTCAGAGGCGTTGTAAAGGTTAATGTCTACCTTCCGTTTTGAGAAAAGGTCTGGAATTTTCTACAAATTGCTGAAAAGACGACGATATTAACTCTTTCCACTTCCTTTATGACATTCTGTTTTTACGATATCTAGTTATCATTATCGTAGTTACGATAGTATCGTACACCCTTGCTTGAAGATGACGACGCTCGCTACAGACCGGGAAATTCACCTCTCGACTTCGGATAAATAACACAGAAATGGCCAAATACCACTACTCGTAGTGAGAGAAAAAAATGCTGCTTACATTTTACAGTGTAATCTTGGTACTCCAGACTTTATGTCGGTAAATTACAAAGCAGATTTACTTATCCTTTATACTCCAGCTCGTTACTTTTATGGTGGCATGAAATTTTAACAAGGCAAACAAATTATGAGCAGGAAGCTTTTGTGGAAGACTCCGGGTTTAATTTCTGAGCAGAATGGATCATTTCTTCGTATTTATGAATGCCTACGTTATGTAGGAGAAGAGAGTCGCCCAATTCGAGTAAACGGGTTTCATTAACTTTGGAAATTCTCATTTACGAAGGATAAACAGTGCTAATAAAATTGTTATAAAAATAAATATAGTCATACTAAAATATGACTATGTGAATAAATCCAAGACGTGTTTAGGGGCTTATTTCGTGAAAAAAAATTATATTATTTCGAATGGAAGTTCACACTGTCAGATGTCACCAAGCAGTGCTACCTATCCAGTAGTAGGAATCTTGCTATGAAATGGGTGGCGAGCAAGTGGCCGTTGTTCGGAAATCCAACATAACCACCACAATTAAAACGATGTTATTATTCGGACAAACACGTGCAAATTCGCTACTATCTATAGAAAGGGGGTTTGATGAGAATAAACAAAATATTATATTGGAATCCGTCAGCAAAGTATTCAGCGGTAAATCACCCTTGAAGTATCTTATGCCAAAGCTCATTCTAATTATAGCCCGCTTATTCAATAAATCATTCATTGAGGGAGTCTATGCAGATTTGGAAATCAATAAAATTGAATGGAGATTTAGACATATTGTGCCAGAAGATCGCCAAAAGCCGTCTTTCACGGCCTTTCTTCCGCGACAATTTCTTTTTTGTAGATCCGTGATTAACATAGTTGCTGCAGTGACATGAGCATTTTAAATTCTAGATTCTAGATACTTTCACGGTACAAAATATTCGACATATTTTATAGAACAATTAAAAAACTGTTTTAATAGGATAACAACAACGTATCATTTGATGAAGAAATTAGGCAACGTTATTTTCACCCGAACAAGACTTTCTGATGCAGTGTGTAGAATGAATATTACTGGAGATTTATACCAACACCAAACCGCTATTTTCAACACCTCGACAGGTGTTTCAGTCACCAAGTGATCATCTTCAAGAGGAAGATTGAATAATTTAATCTTCTCTTGAAGATGATCACTTGGTGATCGAAAATAACGGTTTGGTATTGGGATGAAATTCCAGTAATGTTCTGAACAAGACTGTTGATCATACAGAAACCTCTGTTTTTGAATCGAGCAGTATGCATTCAACAACTGACTGAAAAATTGACTTTATTAATTTTATTGCAGGTGATTTCTCCCTAGAAATATACCCCGTTATGCTAGACGATGATGCTCGTTACGAATGTCAGGTGTCACCTGGAGCATTGGGTCAGCCAGGCATACGAAGTCATTTTGCTAAACTGACAGTACTGGTACCACCGGATCCCCCAAAAATTATTCAAGGGGACTATTTGGTGACAACTGAAGACAGAGAAATTGAACTGGAATGCGTGAGTTATGGAGGAAAACCTGCAGCAGAGATCACTTGGATAGATGGTTTAGGTATGTCCCATAATAGTTTTTAGAAGAATTCATTAGGAATCTTCATTACTAAAACAAGTATACTGTATTTGGTGTTTGAATATTCCCTAATTGAAAAGAGTTGATATAATCTGTAAGAGATTACCACAGATTAGCAGATAACAACAATGTACACACTGAAGATAGAGATCACCGGGATCAACAGAGTGTTGATTCAGTTTTGTCGTTACAATTTTTTAGTCTCTCCTGGTATCAATTCGAAATTATGGTGGTTTATATTGTACCACAATTTGGATTAATTCATTCATAATCTAATCTAATAAATGTTCATCATTTCCAGGTAACGTGTTGACAGATGGCATCGAAAACATCGTAGAGAAACTCCCGGACGGCAGGAGATTCACTGCGAAATCCATTTTGAAATTAACTCCCAGGAAAGTACACCACAACACAACGTTCACGTGCCAGGCTCAGAACACGGCGGAAAGGACGCATAGGTCGGCCAAATTAAAATTGGAGGTCAGTGAAGGGTTATCGTTATTCGGCACTTTGCTTCATTTGGTAGCCGATTGAGAGGGTGAAAGGTTAGAGTGGAGTATAGTACGGTCGGTTAGATCAAAAATGTTGAAACTGTTATAGAATTGAATTGAACATGAAATCATTTCGCGGATTGGGTTGATGATAAAAATGTTTGTTTTCGATAGCGAAGGTGGTGTTATGAAAATATGGTAAGATAATTACTCTTACGCCTTAATACTTAGATAAGATGGTTTTAAAGAAAACAAAAAATATTCTTACTATTACTATGCTGAAGATTTGTGCCAGAGTTGATTTTTTAATATAATTGAGGATTAGAATTGAGTATTCGCTTACCAAGATGAAAATGTGCTGACCTTGTAATAATTTTTCCAGAAAAACAAGGGCATTAATGTTCATAAATGTTATATAGTTGATTCCACACAATCAAAACTTCAGTTTTCATGAAATCAAATTTAGATAAAAAATCAAACAAATATTGGAATAATGATTTATAATGAAAAACACCTATATTACTCGTTAGAAATTTTCTCACGAACATTTCTGTCAACTGCCATACTGCTAATTCAATTGGTTCATTTATTAACCCGCATTCAACTTCTCACCACTTGATTTTGAAAACATTCCATTATATGATATATTTTTTTCCAATTGCTTTTAGAAAGTGTTACATCAACTCCAGTTTGTCGTGGTTGTTGTGGTTCATACTTTGCCTTCATGCAATGAAGATTCCCTGAAAAGTCAGTCTCTTCTATTCCAGTATCCAGCTTTGTTTTTGCTGATTCATGAACATATAAAACAAATATTCTGTGTAACCATGAATTGTTGACCTAAAAAGTTTTCCATTTTCAAACATACATACTCATAAAGCTTGTATGTTCTACGTATGTGATTTTGTGTAGAACTGAAGATATTATTGTTTCTTTTTGACTGGATAACAACGAATCTATGAAAAATCGACATTCACCTCTCGTTCCTGTACAAACAAGTACCTACCAACCACATAATAATGATTTCCTCTCTTTTCACCCCACCATTCTCTTTTACACTTTCTGTAGTAAATCGAATTCAAATTTATGTTCTGACAAATTGTTGCGAACATATTCAAGTATGGAACCCTTTTTCTCAGTCACCCTTTCTATTTGAAACCCTATTTTTCAACTCTCTCAGTAACATGAGTTAACTGACATTACTCCACACAGTTGAACGTAGAATCCAACACACTGTTCTTATATTCTAGCCAAGTTGGCGTCATTAGATGAGCATATAATTGATCTCCTGATCTGTCTTCAATCTAATAGCGGAAGTTCTGCTCAACGCCCATTCAGAGAACAGTTTCGTTCATCATCAGAACACATAAACCTCAGTCAAGACATTATCTTGCGAAACTATACGTTTCTATATTCTAGTGTGTGTAAAATTTTTTTGATAGAAATAATTTTTGCTTCAAATATTTCATTCCAATCGCAGCCCTTCCTACATGTGTTAAACAGTAGTTGCAAACCTACAACAAAGCTCAAGTGTTTAAAAAATAACGCTTATAAAGAATTTCAACAAATTTCCCAATGCTCCATAGCTGAATGAATATATTGTTGCAAATATGCAGCAATTGCAATATTTTTAACAGTCATCAAAGGGGATTCCCAGTTTGTGCGCCCGAAAGTTGAGCATACAATTTTTATTAGCTATTGACCAGTTACTAGTTACTCTGAAATTGAACGGGAAAAGCCAAAGTATGGTGATTTATTTAGTCGATTGATGTATATCAATCCGACAATCCAAGCTTTGCGAAACGATTTTATGGTCGATGAACCTGCTATACCTCTATCGACAGTAACATTTTAATTCGTGCAAAATTTTGAAGCGAATGAAATGCCCTTTCAATGTCTGATACGATTCTGTTAAAACTGGTTGGGCAAATTATGAATTATCTACAAAATATAAAACTGAATAAGGGTTAAATACACTTTGGAACAACTCGTTTTATACAGGCTGAATTTTCCACCACTTTTTTTCATTTGGCAGCCGTCTGACATATCTGTTCTATTTTGTACAGCTCTTTGATTGGATATTTGTCACATTCTTCTGTACATAATTTGGATTGTTCATCAATTGTACCTTGCACGCGAGGAAAATATGCTGCCACATGCATTGCCTTCAGCTGAGTCCTTTGTTATACAGTCCTATTTTGTTCAGGTGTTCACCAAATGTACTCTGTCCAGTGAGTCACCCAGTAAATCTACCTTTCTCAGTTCCTATATATTGATTCTTTGCTGTTCTCTGGTTATTATCCGAGATCTGCAGGATTCGTCCTGCAACTGCAGTAAACATTACCAAAGGCGATATACCAGTTCTGTATCTGTAGAGTAGGGAGGCTGAGTGTAGACCCACACCACATTTAGGCCACATGTGACCCATTGTACATCCTCCCGAGGAGGTGTCCTCCTAGGTCATCGTCCATCCTGTCCTTGCCAGGAAGATGGACAGGTCACTAGGAGACATCTCCTTTATATTGGCAGGTGTAGGCCAAGACTCACCGATACTCTCTTTGGCAACCTTGAGGTGTCTCACGGTGGCCTCCGCGAAGGTTCTCGAAGGTGCAGCGACATTACTGTCGTTCTTCAACCTTCTTGGGGTTCCCCCGTGGAGGTGCACAAGTGAGGGAGCTTTTCTGCAAGGGTAGCCGGTTCCTTGCCTTTATTCAAGGCGGAGATCTTGGCGCCCACCGCAGGAAGTGCTCTTGCTGTTGGAGGCGAAGTGGAGGAAGAGAAGGGTGCACTCATAGTTGCTGCCACTCCTACCTCCTTCACACTCTTTTTCCTTTTGGCCTCGGCGCCGCTAATGCGCTTACGCCTTAGCCTATGTATTACATCACAAGGTGATCTATGTCCAGCCTCATTCCAAACGGTAGATCGGGGTGAACATTTCTGTTCATCCCCAGTCACTGCCTTATATTGAGGTGAGCACTTCTGTCCAGCCTCGGGATTGGTTTTTGTTGTTCCATTCATGTGTGTTCCCACGAGTAGCAAAAGGAAGAGTTGGTCACCTCTGGCAGAGCCTCGCATTACCAGAGATAGGCTGAGTAGAATGAGGTTTCGCCCAATTCCGGTCGTGACCGCATATCACCCTGCGACCATTCAGCTGTCGGCCCGATTCCTTACACCTTTGCTTGGATAAGCAAAGGTGTAAGGAAGCCAATAACCGGCGACATCACTTCTTCTTTTTTGGAAAATCGTTGACCATTGAGCCATTTCTTCAAGATTGGGAACAGAAAATAAGCAAAGGGGGTTAAATCTGGCAGATAGGGTGTATGAGGTAACAATTCAAACTTTAATTGGTTAATTTTGGTCATTGCAATAATGGATTCGTGAGCTGGTGTATGGTCGTAATGAAACAACACCTTTTTCTTAGCCATATGTGGGTGTTATTGAATGATTTCTTCACTCAAACGTTGCAATAAGTTCGCATAATACTCGCCATTGACAGTTTCACCTGCTTTTTTTCTGTGAAACTTCGCTAAACATTCAATTGAAACATCTTCATGGCACTGTTTTTGCTCGAGTGTGAGCAAACGCGGCACTTATCTTGCACACAACTTTCTCGTATTCAAATTTTCAGATAATATACGATGTTCCGCTTTTTTGAAATACCTACTAATTCTGCTAGCTCGCGCACTTTCAGATTATTAATTTCCATTGCTTCCAAATGATTCAGTTTTAAACCTTTATTTTCTAGGTGTAAAATTTTGAACTCTTCATCAAAGATATGATTTTCTTCTAGATGATTTGAATATGTTGAATTTGTTTCCTTATATACATAGCTCATATGATGTTCCTGGATTCCATTCCTGAATGTCCTGCTTATATCTTTCGAATCAGAACTAATTAAATCAATTACAAAAATTGCAAAATCGTGGAATGCGAATAAAATTACTCTGCAATAGAATGACACCTATACATAATACGCTCTGTAATTTAAGGTGGCCTAATGTCTCTCAACGACTGTACTATCTAACTATGATATTCATATTTAAAATAATAAATAAATTGCAACCAACACACTTAGTAAACCTTTTAATCACAAATAGTGAAGTACATCATCATGATACTAGATCGAGCACCAATTTTCACATCCCAATAACAAATTCACGAATCAGTATGAACTCGTTATTTTTCAAAGGTCTGGACAGTTTTAATAAACTTCCAAATAAAATAAGAAATTCTTCTTCTCTCCGTCTATTCAAGAGGGACTTGGTAATATTCATAACGAAAAACTGAATTGAAGCTAATTTATATTTAAAATATAATGATAACTGAGACTTTGTTTTGATTGAATATATAAGTAAATATGTAAACGTGTATCCTATATGGATAATGTGCGATATAGTTTTTTTCTTTTTTGTGATTTTCTGTTATTTGGTTATAATATACTAATTTATTTTGATTTTTATGTATTATGTTTAGATAAAGTACCTTAATTATGTTCATATTAGACTTGCGTATCTGGAAATAAAGTTCTTCTTCTTTTAATAAAATTTGGTTGATTTGGATATCGACATCATTTCAACTGAGTGATTTTTCCAGGTCAAATACGCTCCTAAAGTAACAGTCACCGTCTTGTCGGGAATGAGTGCCAATGGACGAATTCCTGAAGGTTCAGAAGTACGGTTAGGCTGCCGATCCGATGCCAATCCTTCTGAAGTCACATATAGGTGGTCCATGAACGATGACCCCCTTATAGGTGACTACACAACCGAATTAGTCCTCCATAACGTGACTAGGAAACATCATGATGCCATTGTCAAATGTGAGGTTCAAAATGCTGTTGGGAAGAGTGAAGAGAGTCAAACACTGGATATCAGTTGTAAGTATAATAGTATCTAGCTACCTCAGTTGTTCTGCAATCAGCTCAACTCCATCTTCTTTTCAAATTGGGGTATACATCTTCATTTTTTTCTGTAGATGGTCCACAGTTTCGTACAAGGCCCCGCTCTATCCAAGCTGACCTCGGCTCAAGCGTAATATTAACCTGCGATGTTGATGGTAATCCATTTCCCGATATTTCTTGGTATCACGAAGATCAAAAGAAGATTGTCAGTACGAGTCCCAATTTGACGCTGAGGATAGACCATAATTCTGCGGGGAAGTATTATTGTAAAGCGAGAGTGCCTGGTTTTCCGGAAATAGGCACTGAGGCAGCAATTTACTTGAAAGGTATGTGTAGGCAGCTATAATAACGAAATAATTATTATCGATGTTTATTGGTTTTGTGTAAACAGATCGTTCTTTTTATGAACATTTATGAAAACAATTTAAAATGTGCCACTATACCTAACTTTCAATCTTTCGCCGTTAAATGAAGCAGGTAGTTGTCTTACCTCTGGTATTGATTGATATCAGCTAATATTAGCTCTTTCACTAATAAATCCTGTTTTATTTCAAAGCTTCCGATTGGAATTTGTTGAATGACCTGTAGAGCTCTCAATTTTCATACTGAGTATACCACCAAAAGTCAGTGTGTCTTCAATATCCGACAATAACAATGGTCGCCCCCACTGACGATTTTTGTTTAGGCAGTCGAGTGTTCCTAATCGAACTATCCTCATTATTATATCATTGTCATCATTGCTTTTGCTGTTATCATTATTAATATCAATGACTCTTTTCTGAACCTTAAAAATGCGGTCAGTATATGCAGAGTTACCCCAGAAGATCAATCCATACTGTAGCCTTGATTGTACCAGTCCATGATACAGAGTTTTATAACTTCTGTAGAGACACTGTCTCGCAAATTTCCAATTGGGTAGTTTGCACTGCCAACCTTTACACATAAACTGTCGGTATAGCAGCTTTTGATCCAGGAGTATTGCTAAAAATCTAGCGACAGTATTCCAGATTTTCACTACACATATTGATGTTGTTCATTAGATCTGGATTTGAGGTACTGTTTTTGGTTAAGAAATTGATAAACTTGGTTTTCTTTATATTGCTAACAAGGTCATTGTCGTTACAGTATTTACTGAATTCATCACATGCATAATTACCCAAATTTACGACACTTTCCAAGTTTTTATGGGCTAGGAGTATATTTGTGTCATCAGCATGACTATTAGGTGTGGTCCACGTATCGTAGATGTCATTTGAAAATATTATAAAAAGAGTTGGTCCCAATATACCACTCCTAACTCAGCACTCTTACAGTGAGATTTGCTATGGTAAACCACGAATTCCTATGCTGTATAATTTACGAAAGAGTAAGTCATGGTTAACCATATCAAATGCACGAGTTACATTATAGAATATAACTAGTACATTCTTCTTATTGTTAAGCTGTTCATAGATAAAATCCAGAGCTTGATCAATAGCCGATGAAGTTGATTTAGCTTTCCTGAATCCGTGTTGGTTATTAGAGGTGATATTGTAATGATCAAGGTAGAAGATCAGTCGCACAGTGTAGGCAGTTTGGACCGCTTTGGAAATTTGACTCTGAACACAAATAGCGAAAAGTTGCGTTAAATATTGGTATACATTTGGATTATTTTAGGTCCCGAAGGATACCTCTTGAAAATTACTCGTTTATGAGATATGCCAGTGGTTCACAAAAATCAAATCCACAACTGATCTCAAAACTCTTCCATTAATGTCATCAATTCCTGAAGCTGTCTTTGAGGTAGTTTTTATTAAGATTGTTCTCAATTCATCTAACATTATAAGCGTTAGAAAAAAGCTAACAGGAGTAGTGTTCATTTTTTTGTTTTTATTGGAGCTCAAGCTAATTTTTGGGAGGTTAGTAAAATAATTGTTGTATAAAGTTTTCGACAATGAAAATATGAAAGAAACTCAAAGAACTCTTATTTGTTTCCATAATTGTTATAAATCGAGAATTACTCAGCAAGTACCCACCAACTGCAAATGAAAATATTTTTTCGAATTTCAAGCGTGGTCGTGATACTCACATCATTGATATCCATTTAAATTTCGAACAACGAAATTGACTTGTAACTACTGTCCGGTTCAAGTCGGGTTCTCAATGATAGTTTTAAAATAATTTCAAGAACAAAATCAACAATATTCCCAATTGGTCAGCGTTTGGTCGAAGTATTCACACATGGCAAATCACCTGTTTCGAGATTTTTACCCTCTTCAACTTCTACATTTTTCAACGTTCGTGTAGTGCGTGTTATTTTCATTTTTTTCATTGAATTCTGAAACACTTGTTTTTATTTTTCAGGTCCTCCCTCCATAATCAGTCACCGCACCCAGTTCGGTATCGAGGGTGACAACGTTCGAGTGGAATGCACGGCATTCTCGATTCCAGCTCCGGAGCGAGTCGTCTGGACGTTCAACGGGCACGAGGTCGACTTGCACGACCAGGACTACTCCATCCTGGAGGACCCTCTGCCGGAGGGCATCAAATCCACATTAATCATTCGAGAGTCCCAAGAAAGACACTTCGGAATGTATAATTGTAGTGTCTCTAATCCGTATGGGAGCGACGTAGTTGAGATCAGTCTAATGCCACAAAGTAAGTAGCTGAAATCTACAACATCTATACAGGACTGTAGCAGGAGAATTTGAACAATCTGCGCTCTCCAATACGGAAGGGGTGTCAACAATGTTTTAGAATTCCTGCAGAATTGTTCAATGTGGTGATTTGAGACACTGTCAAGCCAAACACTAGTTTAAACCTAATAATAATAAAAATGTCACAACTAAGAGACGTTAGACGTTTGTGAAAGAGAAACAGTAGCCTTTACCAAGGAAATTATTCTGCTCGGGATATTAGACTTATTGATACCTTCCACCGTTGTGAATAGGTGTGAGCTATAATGAACCCTTGCGGGTTGCGGTGGAGGGTCGAATAGACCCATTCACTTTTGACCTAACCTAACCTTTCACCATTCTTTCTCATTTTCAGTTCATCTCTTCCAGTTTGTTATTTTGAGAATCTTCATGTCTTGCCATCTCCTACTTCTTCTATGCATTTATATTAGACCGTCCTCCAAAGCCTCGGTAGAGAAAAACATTATTCTGAGGTGGAATAAGGTAATCGCATTGCCGACTCTTTAGCCAAGGAAGCGACTGGACTGAGAATTTTAGGACCCAGTGGCACCTACGCTCTGATGATTTCGACAATCGCGGAACTACTCAATTCCTAAAGAGATAGGATGAAATCAAAGGATGAAATCTTGCCAGGATCACCCTGGGCGGACCTGGAAAGCTGGCGCCGAAGAAATATCTGGCGATGACCAGGAAAAATCTACGCTTAACAGTAGGATTTCTGACTGGCCACTGTCAACTAAGGAAATACCTCCACAATATGGGGCTAGTGAGCACACCTCCATGCAGGATGTGTGAACAGAAAGATGAAACTGTCTGGCATGTCCTATGCGAGTTTCCGGAGTTATAGTCGATTAGAGAGTGTGTTTTCGGTTAGTCTTGGTCTACACCTGCCGATATAAAGCAGATGTCTTCCAGTGACCTGTCCACCTTCCTGGAAAGGACAGGATGGACGATGACCTAGGAAGACAACTCCTCGGAAGGATGTACAATGGGTCACATGTGGCCTAAGTGATGTAGGCTTACACTCACCCTCCCTACTCTACAGATACAGATAGACCTTCCTCCTCACTTCTTTTCTGCTAAATGACTGGTTGAGACCAATTTCTATCCACACATGACCCAGCCATCTCAGTTGCTAAGTTATTATCACTGCTATTATGTTGAGGTTCTGTTTTATTCTTCTCAGTAATTGCCCGTTTATGTTTTTTCTACCAAATATCTTTCGTATGAGCTTCTTTCTCAGACCAGTAGCCTTTCCTGTTCTCTTCTCATCATGGTCCATGTTTCAGAGGCATAATTATACTATAGGCTCATAACCGCTATGTATTTAAGAGGTATTGAAGTAAGAGAAAGCAAACCAGTAAAAGGTAGCCCGTGGTCGAATGGAACTTATAGTACCATACGTTCCTTTTTTTAGTGAA
>NW_019295798.1:0-15382 GCF_000500325.1 Leptinotarsa decemlineata
TAGATCAAGATCTTCAGATGATGTGGTGCTGCAGGTTTTTCCGGGTTTTCCTGCAGCTTAAAAAGCAAATGCGCCACTGGAATCAATGAAGTCGCTCCGGAGCGCCAATTAATTTTTATTGTTGTATTTATTTTATTTTTATCGTTGTTTTAGAACAAGTTATTTAGAAATGCAAAAGTCACAAATAAATGGATTTCTTTCACAATTAGCACATTCAACATGAGCCCATTTGAAGCAGCTTTGACACACTCTTCGCCTTTGACATCTTCGAAGTACGGATTTTCGCAAAAAATACGAATAGCATCTTCTTCAAAGTTTTCTACCTGTTGGTCCGAATCTGAAACTCCAGGACACCAACTTGCGTTTGTTTGCTTTTTCTATAGCAACTGACTGTATCTTTTTCTTTCGGTTATGTTTAATTTTTTTCTGCTGACTTGGTTTTGAATCCTCAATCTTTCTTTTGACGCCCGAATTTGAAGGTAAATTTCTTTTTTCTATACTGGCCTCTATTTCCTCTTTGTATGGAGTGCTAGTTACAACGGCAGCTTTTCCACATTTTGTGATCCTTTTTTCAATAATAACTTTTGAAGCAGTTGGAACAGACATCAAGACTGCAGGGGTAATCTGTTTCTCAGGGGTAACCCGTCTCTCAGCGGTTTGCTGTCTTAGAGGGGAGACTTGTCTTTTAGGGGTTTTTTCTTTTGGCTCGTTGTTTTCTAATTGTTCTTCCTCTACTGTGTCTTCCTCTACTTTTTCTTCATACGTTGTTTCTGTTTCTACTCTTTCTTCATTAATTGCTCCTTGCATTTCTGCCACAAAATCATATTCTTTGAATGCGTTTCTATCAGGGAGAAACATTCCAGTTTTTCTAAACCCGTTTATAGCTGTATCCACGGTGGCCGCTTTTATATAGGCTTTCTCAAAAAGTTCTCCCACCTGATAGCCTGATACAACACGTCCTGGGTTGAGCCTAAACCAGTTTATGATGTCTATCTCCCTAACGAATAATTCACAATGTCTTCAGGCGCTCCCTTCATCTTTACGTACCTTTCTAAGGTCGTTTGAGGTATACCGTGGGTCTGCGCACTCTTCTTGTAGCCCATTCCGCCTTGCCGAACAGCTAAAATTGCTGAAATCATTTGTTCCTTGTTCCAAACTTTTCGTTTTTTAGGCATCTGAAAGAAAATACTTTAGTTTTATAAGGAAAAGTACACAGTCCCCTAATATAGGGTACCCCAAATTAGGAATCGATAGGTACCCCATAATACGAGCAAAGTACATTTCTGAAAGGAAAATGTTTGTGAAAAAACTGTGACGTTTTCTTAAATAAACCAAAAGCATTTCCATAAACTACGCCAAATACTGTATTGAATGATATTATTAAGTTTTCGAAAACTTACCTTTGAGTTTCCTAAAATATCTAAAATGTAACAGTCACCAAAAATTTTTATTCATTCACAAAATTACCATAAACTAAATCATCGAAACGCAACACGAGTTTGCTTCAAAACGTGAATGGGCCCTTTCTATTAAGTCGGTGGTTAGTTTTTAATGTTCACAATAGGTGTCGGAACTTGCTTAAAATGGAACTACCCCATATTAGGCACTACCTCCATATTAGGCGACTTTCCTCTATAGAGGGTAGACAGGTTGGAGCCAGGCTCCAAGATGCTGAATTCAAGATGACCTAGAGGGTAGGTTAAACATGGTACAATTGTTTGATTTCCACTTCTAATTATTGGATCTTTCCCCGACTCCGTTTGCGTGGACTTCATTTTTGGGGTTTCCCTAGATTTGCTGAGAGCTGACCTCATATACGAGGTATGTTAAATAAATGAGGTGATTTTTCATTTTTCTCGATAAAAATATTCATTTATCCATCAATTTCTATTTTGTCTCCTTTAAAGTTGATGTAATACACTTGTACCTACGGTTTTTCCAACCCTCGAAGCAGTTCTGATATGCACTTTTTGGTATGTTTTGAGCTCTTTCAGCTATTCGGTTGAAATCACTAATCAATCTGATGTGTCGTAATGCGAACAAGCTCTCTACTGACATCGATATTTTTTGTTGCAGTATTTGTGAAATTAAAAATAAGTCTCCTGCGTACCTATAAGTCATTTATGTTTTTTATATCAAATTGTACTGATCTTATATCAAATAGTATTAATCGTTCAAGTATGTTAGGTTTGCTCTGTAAATGGGAATCTGTTGGGCAATAAACGCTATTATTATTATTGAAACATTCAGAGATTGCGATGAGAGAGAGGGATCATAGCGGTGAAGAGAAAACTAAGATCTGCGTCTATGAATCAACTATAGTCAACGAAACTGAAAACAGAACAGCATTTTCTGAACTGAATCAACGGCAAATTAACCTTACGTATAGTATTTTTTTCAATGACAAAACACAAGCACTACAGAAAAATCATCAAGGCTCTCTCAGAGCGGTGTCTTCACGAAAGTAGCGATTCACATTGGATTTGAATTGTTGGAGATTGAATCCATTTGGAAAAACGTTCTGTAGGGACTTTTCCTACAACTGCTTAGTATAAAAACATGTAAATTCTTTATTGTCAAGCAGTCATCCAAATCGAACCCTGTAATCGAACACTCGAAAATCGAGTAGTCGAATTCTCGAAATGTGCGTTGGCTATCCTGAACTTCCGGGTCGCCACCTGAGGAGAAATCCAGAGACAGGAGTTCTTTCTGATGCCAACTGTGGAGTGAGTAACATCGAATCCATTCACTGAGGGCTAGGCCTGCAAACACGTGGTCTCCTTTCTGCAAACCACGTGGCCCCTCAAATTCTTCTTGCTATTTTGCTGTAGTGTTTTGTAGTTGTGTTGTGTTAATAAATATTATCGTTGAACACGTGTAAATAATAATTTACCTATCACCGTTTCGACAGTTCTTAGGAAGTTTATTCCACATTAACACAGTTCTCCAGATGAGAGAGTAAGTAGTTCGGCCCAGGCTAGTCGATTATTGTCGGGGCTGGACGTGGGTAACGAAAATATGTTTTTTTGGAACTTGATAATCATTACCCCCGTCAACAGCTGTCTTAGGTGCACAGAGAAAAGGAAAATGCTTAAAACTATCCTCTATTTTTAGGAATGAACTGTATATCAACATACTCAGGGCTTCTATTCACGGGTTATCCTCATTTTTGATATTTTTTCTTATATACTTGCTACGGCTTTCCGTTGGTACTTTCTAGAGTGTCTCCTCATATCTCGAAGAATGATGTGTATGATGCAACTATATCTTTTCGGAAGAATTTCTCCCAGATAAATATGCCTTGAAAGCTTTTGTTTTACCACCAAAAAATGAATAAAAGATCTGACAGTGTTCGACGTGAATCTTATTATTCTTGTCCAAAAAACCTGAAAACATGTGTTATGGAATTCTCTACCGATATTTCAAGAATAGGAAATGAAAATATTGAATTGATTAATTTGACTGACCTTAAATGTTTTAGGTTTCGGACAGTTCCTTGCTAGAACCTTGCGTCTCCAATCAGGAGGATGACTCTTTTCTGGTTGGAATCCACCAACTTCAAGGCGGAGCTCCATACATGAGAACAATACTTCAAAGAAGGTCCAGTCTGAGCTTTATAAACATCAGAAGTTGCTGAGGTGTGTACAGTTTTCTGGTTTGGAACAGTGTTCCAAAATTTTAAGACGCAGCCTGTGCAATTCCAGGGACATGATTGTGCCAAGACATATTGGTGTCCATTTTAACACCTAACAAACTTATCGAAGCAAAAACTGGAATTTTCTG
This sequence comes from Leptinotarsa decemlineata, assembly GCF_000500325.1. Taxonomy (NCBI): domain Eukaryota; kingdom Metazoa; phylum Arthropoda; class Insecta; order Coleoptera; family Chrysomelidae; genus Leptinotarsa; species Leptinotarsa decemlineata. The sequence continues at coordinate 3,784 of NW_019295798.1, forward strand.
ACTTGACATTATTATATCCGGTTCGGAAACATTTATCTTCTTGTAGAAAACCGATACCTGGGTTTTTGTTGAATTGAATTGAACCTGGTTACTTCCACCACAATTCGAAATCACTTTTAGATCTTCATCAAGATATTCAACACCCTGCTGTTGATAAAGATTTTCATAGAAATGACATAATTCGGAAAACTGAATTTCAGGCAAAAATAATGATGTTCCATTTCTCCATCTCCAATAGAAAATTTATCAACGTCAGTTATTCAATAAAAAGTCACTAATTACTGAAAATCGCATTAGTCTCAGGAAGATTAACGATTAGTTTCGCTTGATCTGTGTCAATAAGGTCAATTTCTGTGTCAAATTGATTACGTATTTCAGAAAATTTGCTGAAATTACATACCTGCTATAAGGTAATAACCATGAAATCTCATATAACGTTTGGGTGTCATTCATATATCATAACAGTTACACCCATGAATGATCAAGGACCCTTTTGAAATGAGCTCAGTGATTCAATATCTTCTGATGGAAAAAATGTAGGCAACAAACTATGTTCTTTTTTGGAGTTGCAAACCTTCACAAAATGTTAATCAATTGTATAACATGATCCTTCCGTTCAAATCACTTCCTGCATTGAATGAAAACAACCAAAAATCTGTTCAGACAACGTATTGAGGCTTTGTTATTTTTAATATGTAATGATGAGGCGCTCGAGCGCTCAAAAAATATTTATTTACTCATCAACTTATGTCAGCGTTTTTTCCAATCTTAAAGAAATTTTGATATGCACTTTTTGGTATGTCTTTGAGCTCTTTCAGAAATTTGATTTTTATCTCCTCAATCGTCACAAAANAAGAAATCTCCATATTCATGATAAATTCAAATGTGTTATTGAATCATATCTTTATGTCAAGTGAAAACATCAACAATCATACGAATAGCGTATGTCAAAAAGAATTCAGTGAAATTTGTGTTTCGCCACTGCAGTTTTTCATACAAAAGTGAAATTATCCGTCAGCCAGAATTCGATTTTTTCTCCCATGCGAAAAAATTCAATATTCTACTCTTTCTTGTAATGATAACTTAGATATTATAGGTATATCTCATTTATTGAACAATTACCTGTTTAAAATGTAAATAGGTAAAGACAATGCATCATTAAAATAATGAATTGGCAATTGCACAAATGGGCCAACTATGTGCAATTGGAACAAAATTAAAAAGCGAAACCAACTTGCCATTTCGAAACAATGCGGTTTTGTCCAAATGAATATATTCATGTATTCATTTGCAGTCAGATCATACAGTTGAAAAATGAATAAACGATTATATGAAAGTTGACATTGAACATTAATATAATTAAAAAGTGAAATATGGGAATCTCTATGGAATTCCATTCGTCACAAAAAAAAACCATCAGATGGTAAACATATGAACAATCAACAGTAATAAAAACATTCATCCTTTCAACTTTGATTTGAGTGATGTAACAAAATACTAAGAATGATTTCTTCTCATATAAATTTTGCCCGACTTTGATAACTTCCTTCGTTCAAGAGTAAAGACAGGAGGGACTATTTTTGTTCGCACTGTATAATCGTCAGAAGCAGTATTTGGTGATTCATGTCTCATGGTGATAGTTGATATCAAAAGTATTAAACGATATTTTCATGTTTGTGTTTCAATCTAAACGCGAACACAATCTCTCAAGGATCTATAATAAAAGTGTTCAAACGAAATTAGGGATCAATATTGTTAGTAGAAACACCACCATTTTTTATATTATTTTGCTATTCAAAATGAGAAAAAAAAATATTCCGAAGCAAATTCTTACGATTTAAAACTAATTGAAATGGATAGAATGATACATTCACAGTTAGACTAATGAGAAAGCGTGAATGTCTTGAATATTAATCTATCAATAATTGATAATAAGTATTGTACTATGCAAAATAATTGAGACGTGTCGAAGTTTGACCGTCCGTGAAGTTGACTGACTTTTAATTTTTGTAACTGTTTTTATACATTATATATGGGATATACATTCCTTATTGGGTTGCTGAAATAATATTTTGAAATTCTTCTTTCAGATATGGAACAAACAAATGAGATTTCAGGACGTCACTACTGAAAGACTTTTCCATGCATCGCATTGAAAACATCATTACTTATGATTGCAATTTGCAGATTCTTTACAGTGACTCAAAATATTTATAATAAATCAGATCATTATTTAATTTTTTTTATTTATGATGAATCAGTTCATTATGATAATTTTTTGTGGCAGATGTGCTGAAGTTCATTTGGTAATTCATGAACACGGTTCAGACAAGCATTCGGAAGGGGTAAAATTGACTGGCGCCCACAACTAAAATTTAACTTGCATATTTCCTCACTCCCGTCTTCACTCAATTAGCCGGAGCCGAATTTTTCGGCTGTCACAGTGACAACGCAACACCGTAGCGTGATCGAGCGGTTGAGGCGTTTTTGAGATTCAACTCAGTATACCTCGAACTTCACTGTTTATGTGGGATAAACTTCCTGAGAACGTTTTTCCATATGGATTCAATCTCCAGCGATTCAAATCCAATGTGAATCACTACTTTCGCACAGGCACCAATCTCAGGGCGACTTAAGGTTTTTTCTGTATTGCTTGTGTTTTGTCTTTGAAAAAAATTCGACAATGTTCAGTTTCAAACCTATGAAAACAACATAAATCATGCTACCAGCTTACTTAATGATGATCTCAATTGTGTTGCGTAGCGATCTGATCAATATTGTTTGAAGATAAATCTATCCAAGTCTGTTAGAAATGAATTTTGGAATAAAAATCTTCCACTAGCTTCTTCTTCATGAAATGTATCCAAATAACTGCATCAGTATCTCATATTAATAAACATCCTTTTGTACATCTACTTGAGGTGCACGTTTTGTGGTTGAGTGGAAGAACAAGTCTCTTCTAGTCTGGTTCACATGTACTCGATTTAGCTCTTTTTGGTGACATTTTTCAGCCCTGTCCAAAAATCACGACCAAGGTGTCATTCGATTCGTATTTTTGCCTAGAAAGTTTAAGGAAAGGTCCGAAAAGGCGCCGATAAAAATTACAAAAATTTTTTTTGTTTTTATGTCAGAGTGACGAAAGGCACGCGGAAGCCAGACTACCCGCTTTTGGCTCTATTTTCAGGGCTCTGTAAAAATTATAAATAATCAAAATAAAGTTTCGGGAGTCCAGACTTTTTTTACGCAAATTCATTGGTATTTTCAAATCTTTTTTCAAATTTCCCAAATTTTGAAAATTTTCCGAGATATTACGAAAAAACTGAAGCCCACTTTTTTTTTAACTTAATTGTTTATAACTTTTGTAATTTTTATCGGCGCGTTTTCGGACCTTCCCTTAAACTTTCTAGGCAAAAATACGAATTGAATGACACCTTGGTCGTAATTTTTGGACAGGGCTGAAAAATGTTTCAAAAAAAAGTACATATGAACTAGACTATTCTGCCCACTAGACTTGAACTCTGCCTTTCTGTATATTTTCTATACAGTGCATGTCCCCTCCCTTTTATTTTTGAACGGGTCAACTCAAAAAATTGAAATTTGGGATAATGAAATTAATGCATGAATACTGTATTTTGAAGTGAAATTGACAGATGAAACTTTCAAGATGGAGACTGGACGCCATCTGGGGAAAAAATTAAATGGTAAGGCGGGTTTTGTGAAACATCTTTTTAAAGCTCCTGGCAAATGCTTCACAAAATGGCGGAACTTTTAATAATTGCCCGAATACATTGATAGGTAATAAGCTTGAGATCAGTTCAGAAGATGCTCCAAATGTTTGTTTGAAGGTGATTGACAATGTTTCATAATGAATTTCACTAGTTCGGACTTCCATTGTCTACTATATAAAATGATTTGAAATCCCTGGAACCACTAAAAAAGAGTGGTTATATAGTAGACAATGGAAGTCCGAATAGTGAAATGTTCGAAATGGTTGTCTTGAACTTGACATATGAACAGTCTATCCGATATTTCACGCCGAACATTTTCGAACACAGTAACGTCAATATCTCTACAAATATTTATTATTCTCTGCCGTATATCCAATACTGAAGCAGGTTTAGTTTCGTACACCTTTTGCTTCAAATAGCCCCATAAAAAAGTACAAAGGTGACAAATCTGGCGAGCGGGCTGACCATTCTATAGAACCTCGACGGCCAATCCAACGACCGAGAAAAGTAGTATACAAATAGTTTCTTACTTATCTGGAGCAATTTGGTGGTGCTTCATCTTGTTGGAATACAATATCCATTTCAAATTCATTGGGATTCGCTTCGACGATTTCAGTGGTAAGAGGGTTAACAGTGATTTCCAGCATATTCAAATACAGTTCCCCAGTTAAATTGTGATCAATAAATAGAGGTCCTACAATACGGTTTCTCAATATTCCTGCCCAAACGTTGTTTTTTTCTGGATATTGGGTATGTGTTTCCCGGAAAACATGAGGGTTGTTGCCACTCCAATAACAGCAATTTTGTCTGTGGACATTGCCGATTGAAAAAATGTACATTCGTCACTGAAAGAAATATTGTGGAGATAGGTAGGATGTCTTGCAATTGTTTCTGTCATGATTTCGCAGAAGTCTGTACTTCGATCAGGGTCATCTTCAGTTAATTGGTGTACCATTTTAATTTTGTATGGATGAGACCAATTCCTCTTCAAAAGTCTCCACACAGTAGAAGGAGACACCTCACAAATATTCACGACGGAATAAGTAGACTGTTCAGGATTTACTACCATCTCACTAATTATTTGCACTTGCCGTTATTCCGGAATGGACATATGACCCGGGAGTTTTTTGTTATGTACACTACCCGTAGTTGTGAATTTGGATACAAGTTTCCTCAAATATTTTCTACAGATAGGATGATTCGGAAAACGTTCATTGAAAATCCTTTCTGTCTCGTGAAAGTTACGCGTCGCACCGTAAATAAAAATCGCTTCAATTTTTTCTTCCAATGGACGAGAAGTGACCATTTCAGAGATTGTTGACGTGGTACCTTTCTGCTAGTAAAACCGAAAACTAAATGAGAATATTCTAACTGAACAATGATTTTCATTGTCGTACATGACATTTTTCAACATTTTTATAAACAAAAAATAACTCAACATGACAGATAAAAAGGAATATCTCTAGAAATATCGATGTTAATTTGTTTGTCTTCTTTGTCTACTTTGTAGTAGGTGAAGATATTGACTTTAAATTCAAGAGTTGTGAAGTATTCGTAAGGAGCTTCAAAATGATGTGTCACAAGACCCCCGTTTCCATTTAATTTTATTCCCAAATGGCGCCCAGTCGCCATCTTGAAAGTTTCGTCTGTCAATTTCACTTCAAAATAAAGTATTCGTGCATTAATTTCAATTTTCGAGTTGACCCGTTCAAAAAATTAAAGGGGCGGGACATTAAAGAAATGCACTGTATATTTGGTATAGTCATATTATTATGTATTTATATAATTTGTATTTCAGTCGATAAATCAAATCAAATCAAATCACTTTATTTCTTTAAGACAACATACAGTCGTATAAGAAAGAGTCATGGTTACAACCCCATGATGGTATGGTCGGGATTTAAATGAAGAAATGTACTTACAAAAGGAACATAACAGTACATTAAGGATTATATAACACTACGAAGACATGTTCACATATACATATACATATACATAATACACAGAATATTGACTTAATAAAAATACAGATTCACATTAAATAAAAATTCAAGTTAAAAGTATTCATTTAAAGAGTATTGACATTTCTCAACCAGGTATTCTTTGAGTTTTTTTTTAAAGTTCGTTCATGTTTTAAGCTTTTAATGGAGGAAGGTAAGTTGTTGAAAATCTTTGCGCCGATTCGAGCTGGAGCTTTATAGGAAATATTGCGTTTTAAGAGTGGTAATCGTAAATCATCCTCACGACGTGTGTTGTATTCGTGGAAATCGTTATTTATGAGAAAAAAATCCCTATTTTTGAACACAAAAATACAGACTTCAAATACGTAGAGGCCTGTACAGATCAGAATTTCAAATCTTCTGAAAATTTCTCGACAAGAATAGTCTTTTTTCACTCCAGCAATACACCTAATGATTTTTTTCAGTGATACGAGGACGTTATTCGACAGTGTAATCTCCCCATAGGCAAATACCATACCTCAGTCGACTTTCCACTTGTGCATAGTATAAGTTTATTAATTGTTGCTGTGTCAAAACAACTTTGAGATTTCTAAACATATAGTGGAGAGATGAAAGTTTGGAAACGATTATATTCGATTAAAAACGATTATTATTATTATTACTTTTTACAAAATTGGAAATTGCATTACCTTCAATAACAAATGAATCGGTGGGCTGATGGTTGGGGTCTTCTTCTTTTCTTGATGGCACAAGCATGATTTTATCCACGGCATGTTAACAAAAAATGATACGTTGAAGAGCAGAAATTTCAAGTCAACTTGACATATTTCGATTATTGGATAGAAGCACTACAAAAAACAAAAACACAACACAACAACGCGGGTTAGTAAATGTCTGTCTATTCTACGTTCGAAAATCAAAACATTTGAAGCACGTGTTTGTACGGCCTCTCGACGACCGTCATGGCCAACTCCAAACAGAGCGCTCGGCAGCCTGGGCGCAACTGTCGGATCAAAGCTTCATATGATTCCGAATACGAGCCGGAAATTCAGGGCTAGCCTCTGAAAATCTTGGACGTTTCACCGGGCCTGAGTTGAGGGCGGCAGTCGGAAGCTTTTGAGTATGAGGTACCGTTTGTCGGACTGCAGCTCAGCGGACAGAGATCATTGATGAATAATAATGAATGAATAATAAATTGATGGATGTTATTTACATGCTCCAAAATGAAGAAAGTAAACCTATTGTACTGTTCTGAAAATAGGGTGACTTTATACTTTTCTCAAAGAATAATGATTTTTTCATTAATTTCCATTTGTCCTCTTCAAAGTAGTCCCCTCCAGATACACTTTGTTTTTTCCAATCATGTTTATCTCCTCAATCGTCGCAAAACGCTGTCCTTTCCAATTTTGGGAACAAGGAAAAGTCGCATCAGGCTAAATCTGTTGAAAACAGTGGCTGAGAAAAAATGAAGGTGTTGTGTTTGGCTAAAAAAATACTAACAAGCAACGAGCAGGTGCATTATCGTGATATGAAAGCCATGGATTGTTTTTCCACACTACCGGACGTTTTCTTCGTATTTTCTTCGTACTGCTTTCCGCCAGCGGCGCATAACTTCAAGATAATACTCCTTATTGACCGTGCGACCATGTGGTAAACAATTCTGATGCACTACGCCACGATAATCGAAGAAAACAGTGAGTAAAATCTTGATATTTGACCGAACTTGTCGTGCTTTATTGGTCATTGAGACGATTGGACTTTGGTTTCGATTTCATAACCATTTACGCATGATTCGTCACCAGCTATGATCCTTTTAGGCAAATATAGATCGCCTTTGACGTCATTCAACAATTCCTGACGGCTTTTTGGTCAGAATTCACGAAAAAAAATCATGACATGAACCAATCGATATGTCGACATCCCTAGCAACTTGTCTAATAATGATTCGATAATACCCTATAACAATTTTCTTCACTTTCTCATAATGTGCTGGGCCGTCCAGGGTGAGCGTCGTCCTTCCTCCTTCACCTTCTGTAAAAAGCTTGTACCACTTGTAAACATTTTTCTGACTCAGAGTACAATCACCGTATGTCACTGTCAACATTTCAAGTGTTTCTGAATACTTTATTTAATTTTTTGGACAAAATTTGATGAAAATTATTCGATGCATTTTTATCGATAGCAGAAAGTTCCCGAACACGCAAAACACAGTTATGTTACATAGATATGTTAGATATCTATGTTTTCTGATTGACGGCCGTTACTTGTTGAATATCCATCCTAATTTCACAAACTACATCTAAAGATTTGATCTTCACAAACTTTATTTTCAAAAATATCACGACATGTTTCGCTATGACAGAAAAGAACCATCCGCATGATAGGAGACGCGAACATCACTTGCAACCTTGATACTCTGGAACATCGAGGAAAGGTTAGAGATTTGTCTCTTAGTTTGGTTCACATGTACTCGATTTAGCTCGTTTTGGTGACATTTTTCAGCCCTGTCCAAAAATTACGACCAAGGTGTCATTCGATTCCTATTTTTGCCTAGAAAGTTTAAGGAAAGGTCCGAAAACGCGCCGATGAAAATTACAAAAGTTATAAACAATTAGGTGAAAAAAAAAGAGGCTTTAGTTTTTTTTAATATCTCGGAAACTTTTCAAAATTTTGGAAATTCGAAAAAAGTTTTGAAAAGATCAATGAAAAACTTTAACACGTTACTCACTCTTCGCCTTTGACATCTTCGCCGTACGGATTTTCGCAAAAAATACAAATAGCATCTTCTTCAAAGTTTTCTACCTGTTGGTCCGAATCTGAAGAAGAACTCCAGGACACCAACTTGCGTTTGTTTGCTTTTTCTATAGCAACTGACTGTTTCTTTTTCTTTTGGTTATGTTTAATTTTTTTCTGCTGACTTGGTTTTGAATCCTTAATATTTATTTTGACGCCCGAATTTGAAAACAAATTTCTTTTTTCTATGCTGGCCTCTAATTCCTCTTTGTATGGAGTGCTAGTTACAACGGCAGCTTTTCCACATTTTGTGATCCTTTTTTCAATAATAACTTTTGAAGCAGTTGGAACAGGCATCATGATTGCAGGGGTAATCTGTTTCTCAGGGGTAACCCGTCTCTCAGCGGTTTGCTGTCTTGGAGGGGTGACTTGTCTTTCAGGGTTTTTTCTCTTGGCTCGTTGTTATCTAATTGTTCTTCCTCTACTGTGTCTTCCTCTACTTCTTCTTCATACGTTGTTTTTGTTTCTACTCTTTCTTCATTAATTGCTCCTTGCATTTCTGCCACAAAATCATATTCTTTGAATGCGTTTCTATCAGAGGGGAAACATTCCAGTTTTTCTAAACCCGTTTATAGCTGTATCCATGGTGGCCGCTCTTATAACTGTGACGTTTTCTTAAATAAACATTTCCATAAACTACGCCAAATTCTGTACTGAATGATATCATTAAGTTTTTGAAAACTTACCTTTAAGTTGCCTGTTAAATGTAACAGTCACCAAAAATTTTTATTCATTCACAAAATTACCATAAACTAAATCATCGAAACGCAACACGAGTTTGCTCCAAAACGTGAATGGGCGCTTTCTATTAAGTTGGTGGTTAGTTTTTAATGTTCACAATAGGTGTCGGAACTTGCTTAAAATTGAACTACCCCATATTAGGCACTACCCCCATACTAGGCGACTTTCCTCTATAGAGGGTAGACAGGTTGGAGCCAGGCTCCAACCTGTCTAAATTCAAGATGACATGACACAATTTAAAATATACATGGATATCACAGTTAAAATTTGTAACTCATTAAATAACTGCTTACAAGAATCACCATATTTTTCAAAACACATGGTTCTTAGTATCTTTTTGGAGCAATCAACAGATCATTCAATCTGCTACAGTTGCCGTAGCAGTCTAAGCAATAATTTAGACTTGAGTGAACATAGGTATAGTAGTAGCTTAGTAAAATATTATGAGGGCAGCATTTCTGAGATTCCAAATAACGAAACAATGCTTCGATAGTCTAATAGAAATAGAGTCCATATGATCGTTCCAGGATAATTGGGAGTCAATGTTCAACCCTAAGAATTTGACTGATTTTCTAAACAATATACTGCAGTCCATTTCTCTAAGCAAGAAAACAATGGTATTAGATTTTTTGCTATTTAGTACGAGGCCGTTTCTGACGCAGTAATTGAGCATATTAGCAACTGCAATATCAGCCTGGTCAGAAACCCTTCACAAAAAGAAGAACTCGAAAAGAAGGACGTATTATCAGCAAACTGTACAGTACAATGTTGTTGATTAATATTAGAGATGTCGTTGACGAATAAAAGAAAGAGAGTAGGACCCAGGACACTACCTTGAGGAACACCTGTTAAGATGTTACTATTTTCAGAATGATATATTCCCGATTTAAGCCTAACCTTAACAGATTGTGATCTGTCAGTCAGATAAGTCTTAATCCATTTTAGACTTTGGCCGCGAACTCCAATATCATAAAGTTTATCGAGGAGAAGTTGATGGTTGATGGTAAGAATACTGATCAATTTTCCGCCATTTTCAAATTTGGATAAAACATGATTGACTAGAGAAAGAGTAGCATCTTGGGTTGATAAACCAGATTGGAATCCATACTGGCTCTTTGCGAGTAGGTTATACTTTTTACAGAAGGATACAAGTCTGTTGAGATAGAATTTTTCAAAAAATTTTTAAAATGAAGACGACAATGCAATACCTCTGTAGTTGGAAATTAAGTGCTTATCATTTTTCTTGTGAACAGGAACTACAATAGCATGTTTAAGACACGAGGGGAATGAACCCTCAAGGAAGAAAGATTAAGTAGGTAAGTCAACAAGACTCTGCCTGTTAATTCATCAATGCTACTGAGCTTTATAAACATCAAAAGTTGCTGAGGTGTGTACAGTTTTCTGGTTTGGATCAGTGTTCCAAGATTTTAAAAAGCAGCCTGTGCAGTTCCAGGGACATGATTGTGCCAAGACATATTGATGTCCATTTTAACACCCCAACAAACTTATCGAAGCACTTGACATTATTATATCCGATTCGGAGACATTTATCTTCTTGGAGAAAACCGATACCTGAGTTTTTGTGGCATTGAATTGAACCTGGTTACTTCCACCCCAATTCGAATTCACTTTTAGATCTTCATCAAGATATTCAACACCCTGCTGTCGGTAAAGATGTACATCCGCAGCCGATGTCCCGGAATCCAAATTGAATGACGAGACAAGTGTGCTGTCGTCAGCAAAGCAATGTATTGGATTCTTGTTTTTTTCCAAGGAGTCGTTGATATACAATAAAAAGAGGGTTGGAGACAATATAGACCCCTGGGGAACACCAGCGTTGATGGTGAAAGTATTCGGCCACTTGCAGGGAACGTTCTTTCAGGAAACTGAAGAGCCATACATAGTCAAGCCATGGTATCGAAGTTTGGCCAGCAAACCCTAATATAATGCCACACACGGTCAAAGGCCTTACAAATATCAAGCGCAACACTCTTGATTCTCCATGTTTGTCGTTTGCGTTATTCCAAATATAGATGACATACAATAGAAGGTCGCCTGTTGATCTCTGTTTCCGAAAGCCATATTGATGATCGCTCAAGATGTCGAAACCTTCCAAATATTTAAGGATATAGTAGTTTAGGCCTTTCCCCGCGATTGATTGATATCACTGATAACAAATCGACTGGTCTATTGTTATTTGGAAGTATCAAACTTTCTAGATCTAATAACTGTAACACTGCAGTAGTGAGTTCTCCTCATGATTATGAAGATTAACAGGTAAATAGAAATGACATAATTCGGAAAACTGAATTTCAGGCAAAAATAATGATGTTCCATTTCTCCATCTCCAATAGAAAATTTATCAACGTCAGTTAT
>NW_019295799.1:0-15333 GCF_000500325.1 Leptinotarsa decemlineata
TTCATAAGAAAAGTTAGAGGACACGTAATGAAAATTTATAATGAAATTGATTTAGGCATATCAAAGCATAGCTTATCTACAGTTCCGAAGGAATTATATTTATGTGATGAGAATTCAGTGGAAGTGAAGAAAAATGGAATAGAAAGCGTAAATCAAAATTTACATATTTCTCTGGAAAATATCTTAAAGATTTGCCTATGTATAAATCTGTAGAATCGGTTTTGCTGAATTCTTCGAAAGAACAAAAAATCATATTGAATATTTTGGAAAACGGCCTGGTGAACGATGTTACGTATTATAAAGAATTCCGAAACTGGTAATATTATATCGGTCATAATGATTTTGTTACAGGTGATAAATTTGTAACTTCTCAGGATTTCAACATATTGAATGCCAATAGCATGTCTCAAAGTATAACTGAACAATTTTTCAATATATATTTTGAGTATGGTAATTATTAGAAAAAATAAAAGACAGTCAGATGTGGCATTATGGATAGCTACAAATACTTTTTTTGTATTTTCCCAGTATTTTGTACGGCTAGAAATTCATAGTTCAGTATATCATATCTTCATCTTTTCCAGTTAGTCTTATTCGGGGACACAAGCCAGTTTGAGAAGGAAAAAATTAAACGTCTAATGTGGAAGGGGTGGTTTTTTTGTATGTTTCCGATATTTTGGACGGCTGAAAATTCTGAGTTCAGTACGTCATCTCTTCATTAATATTTTCCAGTTAGTAGTGTTCGGGGACACGAGCCAGTTTAAGAGGAAAAAAACTAAATATCTAATGTGGAAGGGGTGGTTTTTACTATGTTCCCGGTACTTTGGACGGCTAAAAATTCTGAGTTCAGTACGTCATCTCTTCATTAACATTTTTCATTCAGTCGTATTCGGGGACACGAGCCAGTTTAAGACGTAAAAAATTAAACATCTAATGTGGAAGGGGTGGTTTTTTTTATGTTCCCGGTATTTTGTACTGCTAGAAATTCATAGTTCAGTATATCATATCTTCATCAACATTTTTCAGTTAGCCGTATTCGGGGACACAAGCCAGTTTGAGAAGGAAAAAATTAAACGTCTAATGTGGAAGGGGTGGTTTTTTTGTTGGTTTCCGGTATTTTGGAGGGCTGAAAATTCAAAATCCAGTATGTCATCTCTTCATTAACATTTTTCATTGAGTCGTATTCGGGGACAAAAGCCAGTTTAAGAAGGAAAAAATTAAACATCAAATGTGGATGGGGTATTTTTTTATGACCCCACTATTTTGAAAGACTGAAAATTCAGTGTTCAGTATATCATTTCTCTGATAACAGTTTTCACTCGGACATAACTGATGACAATTCACAGTTCGGGAAGTGATGGGAGTTCATTTTTCTATGACACTGATAATTTTCTGAAAATTCTTCTGATGAATTTTTCACTTGGTCATAAATTCCACCAGTTGTGACCCAAAAGTGTTTTATATCTATCACATTCACGTCAATGTCTCCTCGTCATTATAATATAATGAAGCTGCATGCAGTATAATGATATTTTCAAGTTTGAAGTCGATTCTAAGAGGAAATAATCATGTTGAAAATATTGATTGCCAAATAAGCGATCTTTATGAATCAACATTCTACTAGTTGTGTGGTGTAAATCGGACTCAGGAGTGGGAGGTGGGCGCTAGATTTGGACACTGGCGTCCGACGCTAACTTCACGCAAGTTTTTCAGTTATAATTTCACATTTGCAGGAGCATTTTCTACCTACTTATATCAAACAGCGACCCGTGAGTAATTATTTCTCAGTTATATTAGCTTCTGAAATATTTGTTAGGTGTATATTGAATGTTTTTATCATTATCAAGTTTTCATTTCACGTTTAAGAATTTATAAAAAAGATCTTCAAGTAATTTGTGTTGAAACAGCATTTTATATGTTATTTTCCTTTTGTTTCAGGTTTCTGAACTGCAGTATGTGTTTCGTTCCTGATTGTTAACACTACAGTGAACAGAGGATTTGTAAATTTTTTGGATTTCCTGAAGACCCAGCTGAGAGAAAAAAGTGGATTAATCTCATAAGTTACCTGATCACCATACTTAATACATAGATGAAGCATTTTATTGTTAAATTAATTTGCAGGAGACAAGATCGGGAACCATGAAAGCATTCATTAGTTTGCAGTTGTCACTTTGTTAACATGTTTGAAAAAAATAGAACAACTTTATTTGAATTCAATGTGAAGAGAAAGTTCGACTTTTAATCTCCAGAAAAACGATATGTTCACATGAATGAGAAAAGATATTACCATTATTGGAGTCAATAACTTTGTTTTCAGTAAACGAACCATCAAGGCAAGAGAGGTTGAGGTGGAAGCAACCAATATAAGTTCAGAAGCAGCAGGGCCTTCAGAAATATCTGAAACTGAGACCCTTGCGATTCTAAATCTGTAAATGGATGATACCATTTTATGTGGAAATGATCCATATAGATACTTTTATTCCTTTCACTGATTGGATTTTTTGAATTTGATTCACTATTTACAGTAGTGGCCATAAAAAAATAAATACTATCTATTACAACTGATCGATATGGTTTCCATTATTTTGAGCTTGTCCCCAACAGTTACTATATTCAATACTATTACAGAAATATTGATGAAGGTACATTCTGAATATTTATCACATATATCTAATACACTTTATCTTAACATGATTATCTGGGTATAATTTTATATACTGAGTCAAGTTTCAGCTGATGTAAGATTGTGTGTAAGTTTTGGCAGGTACTGTTTTATATAAAAATCTTCTAGCAGCGATAAGTTTTCTGCCCACAGTGGATCATATTCCTTGTCAGTCACAGATACATGGAAGTGTCCAAAAAGAGCTAATGTGGCAAAATGATGACATTTTATTCCTCTAGGACGAGCACAATTTGAAGATATGATATCTTCAGATTTATTCAGTGTGATCTGCAACAAAGATACAGTTCGGTAAAAATGGAAAAATTATACATGACATACGACTCACTTCAACATGATAGAATTTATTTTTCATGCTTGCATGAACTTCTCTTCTTCCTCTTATCATCATCAAACTGCATACTTTCCACATGATTCGATTCCAAGGCATTTTCAGCCTTTTTCATGATTTTATTATCATTGTCGAATGAATCATTTATATAGGATAGCTTTAAAACAATGTTTTGAAGCCATTCTATATCTGAAATCTGAAACAATAGATGTTAAATAACTATATTTAAATTGAAAAAATAACATAAACTCGACAAATATAACAATTCTTGAATTTTCATTAAAAACGTTACCTACCAATGGAGATTTTTTTCAAAATATGTAACAACTAACTGACACCAAATCTCTTATGGCGTTTTAACATGTAAAATCAATTTGTTTGGAAAAGTTCGCTAAGCTCCGCCTACTTGTGACGTCAGGAAGTCTATCAAAAAAGTAAAATCTTCTCACATTTGACACTTTGTGGCCTCAGGAGCTCAAGGCTTCCTACCAGTATTGAAGGGGGAGTCATAATAACGGTTGATACAATTTATAAACTGACAGATAAATCAAGGGATTTGTTAATAAGTTTGGAACCAACTGAGAAAGGTGTAGATGTTAGGGAAAGGAATTATACATATTTTAACTGGATCTGAATTTGATTCAATTGGTTACCATCTTACCCACGCCCTTCTTCACTGTTTGAAAGCTGGCGGCCTACCCTGGGAGCTATGCTCTCTCTCTAATCCCTAGTTGCTATCCTCACGCCAAATTGTGGAAAAACGAGAAATCGTTTACAAATTGACTTAATTAGTCAATGAGAAATAAAAGACGTGACAAAAGATGGCGCCACCTATCAGTCTTTTGAAAAATGAGTTCAAATATTTTTTAGCATTTCTTATAATTTTTGCTAAATAACAGATCAAAGCAATTTTATTTTTATATTCTTCAACACAGATAATATCAGGTTTGTTCTGATTCTACAAAATTCAGGTCTCAGGACGTCAGGATGATGCGCAGTTGATATATAGCGTTCTGGTTTATTGAGGATAATTTCGGATGCCAGTATATGTACTTATATTCAATGATGACAAATTGTCAACTTCAACTTTCAGTTAAAGTATTACTCATCATATGCACAGATACTCAATGACTAACAAATTCCCAACTTCGACTTTTCAGTGAAAGTATTAATTTGTCATATAATGCACAGATATTCAATGACTAACAAATTTCCAACTTCGACTTTTTTAGTCAAAGTAGT
Organism: Leptinotarsa decemlineata; assembly: GCF_000500325.1. Taxonomy (NCBI): domain Eukaryota; kingdom Metazoa; phylum Arthropoda; class Insecta; order Coleoptera; family Chrysomelidae; genus Leptinotarsa; species Leptinotarsa decemlineata. The sequence continues at coordinate 4,254 of NW_019295799.1, forward strand.
CATTTGTCACATAATTTGTGAATACTATTACTACTACTGTTTGCATGAATAATGTAGTCCTGAAAAGAGCTGTTTTTTTACCAGTAGGTCCACGGTTATTGTGTCACAGATTTGACTATTGCATATTAAACATGTCGACACTGGGGTGAAGTTTGTTAGGGGTCTCTCGCAAGTATCGCACCAATTTTGTCCCATTTCCATCATGGAAATGGTGTTGTGGGTGTTAAATAACTTATGTTTTCCAAAAAACGAAAAGTCTTTTAAAAAATGATTTTTTATTCAATACATAAAAATTATTGAAAACGATGTTTATTAGTACATGTATATAATCAGACTGAATGCAAAAGGTCGTTTCCCGAGTCGATGCTCTCTGGCCGGCTATGCTGATAAGAAGCTTTCCTAGGTATTGTAGCTGAGTGTCAGCAGAATCCGGGGTCAGTGACAACGTAATTCCTTCTTCCGAAGATGGAAAACAGGGTTTCACGAAGAGAAAAATGTTTTCCGCTGCCTTGGTAAGGGTGGATCTGTATTTCCCTCTTGAGGTCCTTCAGGTGGTTGGTGTCGGACTAACAGGTGCTTGTATTTGTATATAACAAATATCAAAAAACATACTATGATTATAGTATATGCTGGAACTGTCCAAATATAACCTGATGATGGGCGAATATATGTTGTCAAGGGTAATAAGCGGTCGGCCTCTCTGTGGATTTCGTTTAGCTTGTCTAGAGGAACGTCTTGGAGTTTTAGAACTGGTACCACCTGGGTTGTTGGGATTTGAGGAAGCATTGTCTGGTAGAAGTAGGGGTTGTTCTCCTATTTCTGTTGCTTGATTGACATATTTGTCCGTGGGAGTTTTGAACTGATATCCACGATCAAGTGTGCTCCCTTGAGAGTGGTTATGTCTGTTGTTCTACAAATAGTCTGGATACGGGTGGCATTCTTGAAGATGCCAATATAGTGGGCTTCATCTACTTGTTCGATAATGTTTGATTCCTGTTGGATTGGTATCAGCTCGCAGTTAAGTGGGTTACTGTCGATGCTCAGGATTTGAAAGATACAATCGCTCGTGGTGGATCCCGGCAGGAGGTCGTTCCAAGGGCAGTAATGGACATCGTGCAGGTCCAGGCAGGGCGTTGTGGAATATTGAAAATACACCTCATCCGTTGTCAGATAGGGTGAAGGTGGTATAATGGTGGTTCCATTCAAGGTAGAAATCGAGTATAGATGGTAAAGGGTAAATATATGTGGAAGTACCAAAGGGAGTTTGATGATAAAGACGATTTTATTATGTCTTTGATATGTACCTATATCGATGATATCATAATATCGAGATGTATTTACTGGGTCTAATCCAAACAACAAATTTTCAAAAGAATAATGTTCTGATAAAAATGTTATGTTTCGAGATCTTTTATTTTCAAAACGCTAGGGTGCGTAGTATGTAATTTTGCAAAAGTTATTGCATTTTCTAGATCTGTTAATATTTGGATTAGAAGGTGTAAAATGGCACTTAATTGATCGAATGCTTCTTTTGTTTCAAGAAAATGATTGAAATCAAAAACAAAGGTTGAGAGTTCTGAAGCAATTTTATCTATTCTATTTGCAATTACTTGTTGATTATGTTTCACCGTAGCAGTTGTTTCATTGAAAGTTTCAATTATATGTTTTGAGAATGAGATCTGATCATTTACCCTAGAAATAATGTTGTCCTGGCTGTTTTGCAATCCTATAATGGCTTGGTCATACTTTTCAGCGTCTTGAGAATCTAGATTACCACTAATACTCTCAATTATATTGCCTAATCCTTTTATAAGGCCTCGTTTTGATCTCCTGATGGGTGTAAGTGTATCAAATTTAGCAAATGATAATTGGAGCTTAAAGAATATCAAAGGAAAGGATTTGGAAATAGAACAAGACAATAAATTAAACTTTTTAGATCTGACTATAACAAAAACTAACAACAAACTAGATTTTTCCATTTACAGAAAACCAACCCAGACTGATCATGTCATTCCTTTCAATTCATTTCATCCCATGCAACATAAAATGTCTTCCTTCAATTGTTATGTTAACAGATTTTTGAACATTCCCTTATCTCCCTCCAATTTCAATTTAGAATTAAATACTTTAAAACAGATTGTTACAATCAACAATGGTTATCAACCATCCATTATTCACAAATTAATTAGTAAATTTAAACTCAGATCAAATAGAAGATTGGCCTTTAACTCCACCACCTTAGTTAATTCACCTTCTGTGAGATATTTTTCCTTACCTTATTTTGATCAAAATATGTGTACTGTTATTTCCAAATTTATAAAAAATACCAAGCCCGCTATTGACTGCTTCAAGTAATTTTGAATATTGACCTTGTATAAGGATAAGCTCGTCAGCGATAGGAGTAAAGTCAAAGTAATGAATGAAGGTGTGGAAACTACTTTTGACTCGTGCAGTTTCTAATTTGGAGGGTAAGATACCTGGATTTTTATTTAGTGACTGTATTTGAACTTCCTGGCTCATCGTCGGCGATAGGACGAACCTGAAACAATGGTCTTTTGAAACTTGATTTGTGTAAAGTATTTTTGGGTTATTTCAATTTTGTCCTTTGGTCTTTCAAAACTGTTACTCTTTTGAATTTTGAGGCTAATAGGCACGCCTCAGTGCGTTTGTATACCGGTGTTTTTTCTTTGTAAGTGAAAGGGGGTTCGCGGTTTGCGTTCGTTTTTCAATTAGTTTTTGTTTCGATTTGTTGAGTTTTTCATTGAGGTGCCTATTGATCTCGGAGGTCTTGTTTTTATGAGCTACCATGTAGGCGCTTTGTACTCGATTTTCAATATTGATATTGAAAGGTTCTGAGGTAGATAGATGTCCAGTTATGACATCCATAGGTTTCATTCCTGTTGCGGAATGTATTGAATGGTTATACCCCATTATTGCATAAGGCATTTGTTTAATTATGTCAAGCTCTTTGTGGGTAGTTTGAAGAATTCTCAAATGCTCAATAATCGTGGAATGGAATCGTTCAACGATTCCCTTAGATTCAGGATGATCGGGGGTAACATAATGTAATTTTATGTTGTGGGTTTTTGCGAATTCTTGGATGAGTTCATTTTTTAGTTCAGTTCCGTTATCTGAGCTGAGTGATTCAGGAACACCATGATGATTAATATAAATGAGTAAATTATTAGCAACTTCAACAGCGCTAAGGTTGAGAAGGGGGTACGCTTGTCCAAATTTGGAGAAAGCGTCAACGATAGTCAAGAATTTTTGATTCTTTACTTGAAATGTGTCCATAAAAACTGTTTCGAATGGCTTAGTTGGCGTTGGACTCACTTGGAAAACTTGTTTGGGGGGATTACGGTCATATTTATTAGGTTGACATACAGTTGTTAATGTATGCGCGGGTATCGATTCCTGATTTTGGCCAATAATGAGTTTCTCTAATTCGTTTTTCCGTTTCGACTATGGTTTGTTTTGCCTTCGTGATATTTTTGTATTGTTAATTGTTGATCGTCAGTCCGAATAACGTCTTTTAGCACATTTGTACATCTAACAAATTCATACGAGGGTGTTTTGAATGTATTTTTAATTATTTCACAAAATCGGGGTATCATATTTTCGTCTGGCAAATATATTGCGTACGTATATTTTGGATCAAGAAAATCCTTGAGCAGTTTGATAACGTCTTGTTCAAAATTTTGCAACGATAACTGAGCAAATATTCTCTTTTTATTTTTAAAAATGTCTAATTTTCGGTTCTGCTGGTGTGTATGGTCAAAAAACTTGCCCATACACACCGGAACAGAATGGTCTCTGCGAAAGGTACAATCGTACAGTCGTAGAAAAAGCGAGATGTTTGTTATTCGATGCAGGATTAGCTAAACCTTTTTGGGCAGAAGCAGTAAACATTGCAGTTTATCTGCGCAACAGGTCAATCGCATCAGGATTGAAAAGACACCTATAGAGATATGGACCGGAGCTAAGCCAGATGTCAGTAATCTACGCATCTTTGGAAGTAAGGCTATGGTACACATACCAAAAGAAAAACGATTAAACTTGGACAGAAAAGCAACTGAGTGTATTCTTGTTGGTTACTCAAACAATGTAAAAGGTTACCGAGTATACAATCCCAAAAATAACAAAGTAACAATAGCAAGGGATATTGTTGTGATTGAGGAGGGGATTGACCAGCAGCAGGAAGTGATACACATTGATATTAGTGAGGACACTGATGATATTTTTTCTATGAAAGAAGAGAGAGAAGAATGTACCCAAGAAGTGGGGAACATGAAGCACACAAAAAACAGAGCAAGATCAGGAGGAGGAACAGGGTTTTGAGGACAACGAAGACATGCTAGCGACTGAACCTGCGGAGCCTGTGCCAACCAGACCACAGCTTTCGACTCAGCCAGGGCTCTCTCCCATGTTGCCGGTGGAGAAACCTGCAGCGTCTACGCAAGCTGCCTGATCGTTACGGTTTTGGTGTTGTGTGTGAAGGTCAAAGCAATGAAACCAGTGCATGTGAAATATCTCTAGATGAAGCATTGAATGGACCAGAAAGTGAACAGTGGAAATTAGCTATACAAAGTGAATTTAAATCATTTGAAGATAATGATGCTTGGGAGTTAGTAGACGTTTCTCACAGTTGCACTGTTGTACCATGCAGACGGGTATTTAAGCGAAAAATTGACAATGATAATGATGTCAGGTATAGAGCCAGGCTAGTTGCTAAGGGCTTCACCCAAAAGCCGGGCATTGATTTTGATGAATGTTTTTCACCTGTAGTTAGGCATTCTAGTTTGAGATTGTTATTCGCTTTAGCAGTTCAGCTTCATTTAGATATTTGTCACTTAGATGTAGATACTGCAATTCAAAATGGTTTCTTGAATGAAAATGTGTATATGACAAAACCACCATGTTTTCAGGTTAGTGATGATAATATGAACAAGGTTTTGCTTTTAAAACGTTCTATTTATGGCCTAAAACAATCATCAAGGGCATGGTATAAGAGAGTTGATGATTTCTTGCAATCCTTAGGTTATAAAAAATGTGAACTAGAACCATGTTTATTCACAAAAATTGATAAAAATGTAAAGATCATTATTGCATTGTATGTTGATGATTTTTTTGTATTTTCAAATAATCAAAAAGAAACAAATTTGTTAAAAGAAAATTTGTCATCCAAATTCAAAATTAAGGATTTGGGATGTGTTAAAAGTTGTTTAGGTATGAATGTAGCAATGGATAAAGAGAATGGTACTATAACTTTAAATCAAAAAAAATACATTGATGAATTATTGTTAAAGTTTAATATTTCTGATTGTAAGTTTGCAGATACACCAATTGAAACTAAACTGAATTTAACAGAAAGTGAGAATTGTGACAAAAATTTACCTTATCAGAAACTGATTGGTTCGCTTATGTATATAGCTGTTCTCACACGTCCTGACATTGTATTTTCTGTAAATTTTCTAAGCCAATTCAACAATTGTTATACTAAAGAACATTGGGCCTATGCAAAGAGGATTCTAAAATACTTAAAGAAAACTAAATCTATGTGTTTGAATTTTTCAGCTAGTGGTAATAATCAGTTAGAAGCTTTTGTAGATGCAGATTGGGCCAGTAATGTAATTGATAGGAGATCATATACAGGATATTTCTTCAGGCTGTCAAATTGTGCAATCTCTTGGGAAACTAAGATACAAGTTACTGTTGCTCTGTCTAGTACGGAGGCTGAATATATGGGCATTTCAGAATGTTGTAAAGAGGCTGTGTATTTGCGAAATTTATTATTCGAATTAACTAATGTAACTTATCCTATACCAATATTTAATGGTAATCAGTCTGCCCATAAGCTGTTAGCAAATCCTGTCCACCATAAGAGGTCCAAACGTATAGATGTGCGGTACCATTTTTGTAGAGAGAAAGTCGCTAATGAAATTGTAAAAATTAAATATTTATCGACTGCAGAAATGCCCGCAGATCTACTCACTAAGGGTTTATGTAAAATGAAACATTATAATTTTTTAGGAATGTTTGGTTTATTTGATAAAAATAATATGTCGTAGATATATTGTTAAACATATGCATCTTTTATTTTGTTAAGTGGGGATGTTGAAATGTATAACAAAATATAACAAGTAGCGACATCTGTTATCTGCTAGATGTAAAAACTATATAGAATAAAAGTCAGTTGTTGCCCGTCCGTTGAACGATTCATTACAAAAATGAAAAAAGTACCTCCTGATTATGTTATTTACTGAAGTGTGAAATTTACCCAACATGTGACTTATCAAAAAACCCAAATATGACTTTACCCGGATGTCATTATATCACGAACAAGCAATTTGAACTGCTTCTGTGATTTTTCTGTTTATTTTTTTTTGCATGTGTTATATTGGTTTTGTAATATTTTATTTTATTATGCAAATAAACATTATTATTATTATAATAAGACAGTTGTTAGTAAGACCTGATTGGGGAAGGACCCCTGTGTACAACTCGTAGGCAATAAATCTAGTATCTAAGTATTCTGGTGTTTCCCTCATGGTATTTCCCTCAAAAGGTTACCCCTGAGTCACCCCCTAAACCGAAGTTCTAACAATATGCATCCTTCAGATCGATGTTGGAAAAGTATCGGCCTCCGCTGAGTTTTGACATTATATCTTCGAAACCCAAAAGAGGGTAAACATTTTTTTCATATATGGATTTATTGTAATCAAAAATCCCCACGAATGCGAATGCTTCCATTCGAATTGATTGCCAAAACTATAGGTGTTGACCATTCAATAGGTGTAATAGTTGTATTGGCGGGTTCCAGCATATCTCCTGCAACTAAACGATCCAGTTTGGCCTCACGTGTTCTTGTAAGGCTATAAAAACTGATCTTGGTGTAACTGCTTTCGGTACAACATTTTTTTTCTTGTGTATCTTAACTAAGTGTTCACGAACTGCTCCAATTTGTCGATCAAATAAATCACTGAAGTTCTGGCAGCGCATACAGCACACTTTCTGCACCAGTCCTTGACGTCGGCTTGACAATTAACCCAGTAAAACCGTTGTCTTACTTTCTGGAGAGAGATATATTTCACAACATACGGAGTTCACAAAAAAACTTTGATGAATTACAAATCATGTTGATGGATTTAAATACTAAATTTGATGTAATTGTTCTAACTGAATCGTGGAAATTGCATATTACAGAATTATACAACATTCCTGAATATGACATGATTTACTCCGAAGGTGACTTGAATAGGGCCGATGGAGCAGTTGTATATACAACAATGTCTTTCTGCAAATCTCAGTATAATAGATTCAAACAAAACAAAAGCAGTTGAAATTAGCTTTGAAGTAACTGGTAAAATATTTAAAATCTAAACGGTATACAGGTCACCGTCTTCATGCCCTCTTGCTTTCGATAGTTCGCTGGAAACTTACCTTAGGATGGACAACCAATATGCTGACTCTAAATTAATCATTGGTGATATGAATATTGACATACTCGAAATTAATGAAGTCAGTGTTGAATATCTTTTTCCCGAATACTGCGTTGTTCATTAGCTTGAAGAGGTTTTATTTCAAACCCTAATCGTAGCCCTTTTTCGCAACTCAGTATTCAAATCAATATAGGACTTCAACCATGGTGATTGATTGAATTGAAGTACTCGATGAATTTTCGTGATGACGCGATAATGAATCACATATTTTGTTTGTATTGGAAAGTAGCCATCAATTTGGTGAGCTCTTTTATCGAAATGGAGTTCTTTTTTGTTTTTGGATTTATATGTTCAGGGCAATATGGCAAGTCTTTATGTGAAACATGTAGATGTTTAGGATAGGTACTCCAGATCAACTTCAAACCTATATCCTACGTTGCTCTCATCGAATATTGATGAAACGTCAATATTGGTATCGCACCACTCAATAAATAAATACTGAGACATCGCCCACCCATACTGGTTGTTTACGTCGAAATACATGAGGTATGTGTCAGGATTTGAAGAGTCATAATTGCTCAAATATTTATTGTTCCAACAAACTTTGCTAAGTCCACCTCGAATCCCTTCAACTTCAACAAATAGATATTTATTGTTCGCATGAGCTCTTTTCTTCGAACAAACTTTGCTAAGTTCACCTCGAATCTCTTCAACTTCAACAAATAGTAACATGTCAAGATCTGTCAGTAGTTCCAATTCAGCTTTAGTATATTTGAGCATTGCATCCCACGTAAGGCCGGTAGCGTATAGTAATGGGCAGGGTCCAGATTATGAGTCCTGGGCAGCTTGCACGAAATTGTTCGAATACGTCAGCGAGGAGAAGGATATCGGTTTTCATATATAAATTCACATATTGTCCCAAAGTTTGACAACCGAAACTCTTCCACACATTCTGGGCTCGTGATATAGTCTGCGGGGGCAGGGCTTAGATTCTAATTTGTTGTAGACAAGTCAATAGGGGGCAAGCAAGCTTCATCAAATCTATCGAAAGAATCAATATGATGATAAGGCATGACCCCCTTCTCAGTAAGTAATTTAACCAAGTCTTCAGGTAACTCAGAGAACTGAACCTTAACATTAGGAAACTCTGTCAATTATGATGCTAACATATCCAGAGATGAATTCATAAAGCGGAGTTAATCGATGAATCGAAACTGCACTGGAGTATCATCCACATGTTTCGTGAAGAAAATGTACTTTTCTTTAGTGATGGGTAGCAGGTCGATCGTACCCCTCATTATAGATGTAATATCTGTGTGTAGCTCTTCGAAACTCAACTTCTTGCTCTACATGTCATATGGATGTCGCATGGACACCAAAACACTGTAGCCATATCTTCAGCTAGTTGACCCATCTCATCAGCAAACCATTGCAAACAATTCTCCACGGTATGCCCTATAGAAGAATAGAGTGTCATCGTATGAGCACTTCAAGTAGTAACCCACAGCTGCCGGAATATGATGTTGAGGTTTTTTTGGATGATGATCCTACTGATGAGTAGGCTTCAAAACGGATTTTCTAACTCGGCGTATAAGACGAAAGAGGCCCTTTCTTTATTTTTATGTTTTTTGAACTTGAGAATGTTTTTACCCTCCTCAGGCATCTTGATGGCTGTTTCATTGATTCTCTGACAATCCTCAGTATGTTTCTCTAGTTTATCTTGGGATCGAAAATAATGTAGGCAGCGATCACAAAAGTACTTTTGACCATGTCTCTTACTAAACTGTTTCGATAAGAGCCTCGATAGGTTCTTTATCCATACGTAGTGATAACGAACTGGAGTTTCAGATTCATCATGATTATCTTGGATCAGCAGTAAGTTCACATGTCTAGCTTTCTTTTCCTTTGTGAGGTATGTATAGGTAAGGTAATGAACGTTTCACATTTCTTTTGAAGAATGTAAACATTGATAGAAATATTCAGTTTTTCAAATCTCGGAATTTGTCTAATAGTCATTGGGAAATTAATTCCTCCAAGTTTCAATGCTTCAGAATAATGAGGATATGATGAAGTAGCATCAGCAAGTTTCTGCATAGGATAGAGTGCTGAGGTAACAGCCCATGCAAAGCAAGCCTCATCATTGTTTTTCACATTTATGCAAGAATTTTTCAGCAAAATTGAGGTGGAAGGTCTATGAATGATGACCCCAGCTGCGGTGTGAATTTATTTATATTCACACCCAAGTTCACGATCTAGTCATGTAGTTCCTGTAGTCTTTCACAATTTGATTGGCTGTGATGCACATTTTATCGTCACAGATATTGCATCTAGAATGAGGGGTACGATTGACCTGCTACCCATCACTAAAGAAAAGTACATTTCCTTCACGAAACATGTGGATGATACTCCAGTGCAGTTTCTATTCATCGATTCATTCCGCTTTATGAATTCATCTCTGGATATGTTAGCATCATACTTGACAGAGTTTCCTAATGTTAAGGTTCAGTTCTCTGAGTTACCTGAAGACTTGGTTGAATTACTCGTTTATATTCACCAGTATGAGGTATAAATATTTAAAAAACTTTAATAGCAGCAAAATTTTGAGTGTAGAATGTAATTGTGAATATACTGATGTAATAATCAGATATCAATAAATATTTTGTAGTATATTTTTTGAATTTATGAATAATTTCCAATCCCCTTTTCTTTTTTTTTGCGTACTTTTTGCTNCTTTTTAGGGTTTCTCCCTAAATGGTTAATTTCAAATAATTTGATTGAAAATAATTTTTTTTTTGTAAATTTTATTTTAATTATCTTTACATTAATTCCGCTTTTTTTTTACATACGAATAACTTTTTCAACGTTGACATTTTTTCAGAATGAATTTATTTTCTCTATTCCAACTACATTGAATTTTTGAATTATTTTATTAAATAGATTTACTTTAGTTGGATTATTCGAGGTAGTACAAACTTTCAACTTTCAAAGTTGATTTTTATCTAATCTTTAAAAATTGATTTCACCTTCAAATTTGCAATTTAAAATCATTTTTAACTATAAGACTGGCATACATTTTTATTTCGTGAATGAATTCACAATTTATTGCTTATTCTCAGCCATTCCACCATGTAAATAAATTTACAATTTATTGCTTATTCTCAGCCATTCCACCGAACAAATGGTTATTCTCGACTTATAAAAATATTGAAACTTTATATTTTATTTTTGGAGTATGAGCAGGAATATTAGGTACTTTATTAAGAATTTTAATTCGAGCAGAATTGACAAACTGGTGATCAATCGGTAATGATCAAATTTATAATGTTGTCGTAAATGCTAATGCTTTTGTTATAACTTTTTTATAGTTCATCAACTATCAACAAGAATGAGAAAAGAAGATATGGAAAAATTGGAAAGAAAAACGAATGAAGAGATGAAGAAGTTATTTGAAAAAATTGATGAACAAACAAATAATGTAAAGAAGTTAGAAACAGAAATTAAAATAAACCATAATAATTTGAAACAAGAATTAGCAGAATATAAAATGACTATTGAAGAAAAGGTCGAAAAAAATTCACAGGAGGTGGAAGATCACAGAAAAGAAAGTGAAGAATACATTGATCAGGTACATGGAAGAATAA
>NW_019295800.1:5227-15408 GCF_000500325.1 Leptinotarsa decemlineata
TTGGTACCGAACTCGTACCAAGAAGGCGAATTCACCAATGAACGCTGCCCTTTCCATCTGACACTGGGCGATCACGTGAACATCACGCTTTGGTTTTGTTATGTTTTACTCTATCTTAGATTTGGATAGACTTTAGACTACTTTTCCGAAAATCTAGGGTCTATAAGTGAGGAACAAGGAGAACGGTTCCATCAAGACATTAAGAAATGGAACGCAGATATCAAGGTCGGTGGAATGTTAACATGATGGCAGACTACTGTTGGATGTTGAAAAGGGAAAATTCACAAGAACACAGCCAAAAGAAGCTGACAGAAAAAGAAAAGCTTTCATTAAAGACTCACAAGCACTTTGCAAACTCTTGTGTGTCACTATTATGCTTAGTTTAGCTATGTAGCATTGTTTTTTTTGCTTTGACTCCATGTTGAAATAATAAAAATGAATCCAAAATTCATCGTTTTTTTGTACTTTTTCAATTATTTGATCCTTATTTTATAGGCAAACCTTACGTAATAGATAAGAACAAATATAATTATTGAAATCAGTGCAAAAAACTACATAAAGATCAGTTAACGAAAACAAAACAACTTTTCAAAAAGTTTTTTTTGCAGACCCGTGTCATCAATATGACGCTCGACGGTAATACTTGTACCGTTTGTCTCACAGAAAACCAGTCCCGTTATTTTCCAGCCACTTTTCGTTGAATCAATACATGAAATTTGTCACGAACCGCCTCATCTGTTCATTAAAATGAATTCAGACCGTTGAGTCTGAAGAAACAAAAAAAAAATGGAATCTTCTATTTCTGATTTCAGGTAGCCAAAAGTGAATTCAACGCATCCAAGAACTTCAACGAACCACCTTCTTGGAGTGACCTGGGACTACAAATGTTACTTTCAGAGTACCACTTTAGCGGAGGCCGCCTGATCCTACGCTGCGTTGCCGAAATCAGCGACATCTATCGCGAAGAGGCTGTGCTCAAACTAGGTAGTGTAAGAGATCCCGTCCCAGAGCGAGGTTAGTCAAATGATAATCATGAAGATTTTCTTGTCATGTTATTTGATTTGATGTCAATTTTTGTTCACTTTGATCTTCTACATAGATATTTGTGATGGCGATGATATCTCCTCCTACGAAAATGCCACCTATTGGTTCGACAGTAAGTTCCATTTGAATCTGTTTTTCCGTTAATCAACTGTCGCCCCCATACGAACGACAACTCTTAGGAGTTGAGAAACTTGTGCGAGCTATGGACTAACGAGGTCTCACTTGTTAGATTAGATTAATATGGGGCTTCTGTGCTAAACAGACACTACACTGCGACATTTGCAGGTCTCTTGTGTGTGCCCTCATGTATGCTAGAGTTCCTTGTCTAGGCCCGTCCTTGTATCTAAACTCCATAGGCTAGACCTCAAGTTTCCCATATATTGAGAGGGTTGTAGTTTTTCCTCTCCTAATGTTGCAAACCATATCCTTGACAAACCTTCGCAATAGCATAGTATGTGTACGGAGGTTTCCTCATCCTCTTGGCGAAGTCTGCATAGGGCTGTGTTTGCCAGTCCGATGTTCTTCATGTGTTTGTTGAGTCTACAGTGTCCCGTCAATAGCCCGACCAGAACTCTAGTTGATCGCCTATTCAGACTCAGTAAGTACTCCGTGAATTTTGGCGATGGCTTTTTAATGAACTTTTTGGCCTGTCTCATACCCGGCGTCTTATTCCACCATTTTTGAGATTGTTTTTCCTTTCAGTTGCTGTTACAAGTTTTTTGCGGCGTTTTTGCTGTAACACAAAAGGGTTCTGGGCCAATGGGGGAGCATCGTGCTCCTTCTTGTGGTAGTGAATCAGCATCTTCGTTGCCCTTGTATCCTGTGTGGCCTGGTACCCAGGCTAATGACAGTCTGTTTTGACTACCTAGTTCTTGTAGCTTTTCTAGGCAGTTCCAGACCAGTTTGGAATTGACCTGCATGGAGCTAATTGCTTTTATAGCTGCTTGGCTATCAGAGTATATTGCAATAGTTTCTCCCTTAAACTCTTGCCTCAGTAACTCTTCTGCACAGTGAAGTATTGCTGCCATTTCTGCCTGGAATATCGTCACTTTTTCACCTAAGCTTATTGAGACTTTTGTCTTTGGTTCAGTTATATAGATTTCTGCTCCTACACCTTCTTCAGTTTTTGAGCCGTCTGTGTAACAGGCAATCTCTGCATTTATTGGAGGTCCTCCCTTCCATGCCTCTCTGCCTGTTATAATTGTTTTGAAGTTTTTTCTGAAGCTATACTGGGGAAGCATATCATCCGATGGCATTCCCATTATGGGGTCGTTGTCACCTGTTAACATGTGATTCTTATTCTCGATTATCAAAAATGAACAAAGCTCCACAAGGAGACCAGTTGCGAAGCCAAAAATCAACATCAATCGCCTTTTTCATCCCTGATATTCAAGAATTTTGTCTTCTTTCGATCCCATAGATGACATCTTCTCATGGAGAAATAACATCACGTTCAATTTCAGGCTTGTCCTTCTGAAAACACCTCAGTGGTTCAGCTACTGATGAAACTTGTTTGGTTGAAAAAGAGCTGTCTGGTGTTTGATCATAAGACCATCTAACTTTTAAATAATATTAACTCATACAGACAATGAATTGGCACTCTCCGTTCCACATCAAATGCAGTGAATTGATCCTCATGGTTTAAAAGTTAGTCATGCAAGCCCTGAACATAACATAAAAAAAGAATGACCAATCAATCCTGGATTCAGTCTTCATCCTGCATGACCAGTAGATTTGGAGATTCTGAATGTTCACTAGTTTTTAATAGGGGAGCCCACGATGCAAAATGGAGATTGACTCGAGCATCATAGACATATTAGGTTGCAAAGCTTAGATGATAAGAAGAAAAAAATGTCATCTAATATATAAAAATGGATGTTTGTTGATTGGTTGGTTGGTTGGTAAGTGAGAAACTTCTACATCGCTCAATCGATCGTGATGAAACTTGGCATGTATTAGTAATTTTCCATAGAGAAGATTTATAGGCTATCAATTTTTCTGTAACTCGCCACTAGATGGCGCTGTGGAACAATTCTTTGAAAGCACTGTTCTATAACGCTGCGCACGCTTAAGTTCGTTGATTCTGATTCAGTCAAAACATTGGAACAGCAGCGATATAGCAACATAGTACTGGTATAATCTGTACCTTTTCATCGGTGGGGAAAGCGGCTATAGATTTTCAAATATGTAAAAAAAACTGTAGCATGGACATACTCGAGCGCGTCAGATATTGATTGCATCAATGTCCTACGTATTTTTAATAATGTTCGTATGTGAATCTGATCGTTTGCATGATGCGGGTGGTTGTATGTAAGGGTTATCCAGGAGAGAATCACCTTGGGAAAGAACTGGAGAATTGATTTATAAGAACGTTTGGCTCAAAATATGTATAGGGTTACTATATAACACTATGAATTCAATTCAAGACGCCTTTCGCCATACGCTACCTCTGTCAGATGGACTGATGCTGATGAAGCCACCTTGTAGCAAAACGTATCTCTATAGTGTGGAAATTGTACAATCTCCAAATGGAGTATTTCCAATCTAGGTGGAAAATATATAACAAATAACAACAAAGACAATTTTTCATCTGAATTATGATTTTCCTTGAATTCTAGCTCCTGGAAACTACTCGCATTCTCTCCCAGTATCCTCTGAGAGTGCATTTGAACGACTCTCAGGGTTGTGGGACGATTAATCAATCTTGAGCTTGGAGGCGTACTTAGGTTCACGTACTTCCATCATCCATCACACTTTAGCCAGTCTTAGGGAGTTTATATTCCTATAATTAAATGATCTAACTTGTCAACGAAGAACATCAATCAATAATTCGGAGACGCTACGTTTCACACTTTTATTTCTCTGGGAATTGCTGCAGGAATATTTTGAGGAAAAGGTGTAACTGAATGACAACTCATTCCTTCTAGGTCAGTTCTTGGTTTATTTCCATTTCTACAAGGTGGAATTCCAAAACGTAAGAAAGCTGAGTGTTAATATTTAATTCATCAATTTGTAAGAGAAATTCATGAATACAAGTTAGTGACTAATTGGACTTTCCAATAGTTTATATTAGGCAGTATGGAAGTAATATGTGGATTCTGTGATATTTTATTTTCAATTATGCTAAATTTCATTTTCACTGGAAAAATAATGAATGATCCAGGTGGCTCATTCACTAGATACGTCTTCAGAATTTGTCCAAATCAGGAAGAATACAATTCTCATTGGAAAAGTCACTCTCAATGTAGAATTGAAATAATAGATTCCAATGTAATTGAAACGAGTACGCTGAAGACTCACCTGGAACGCTCACTTGGAAAAAAATTTACACAAAGCCAGACTGTCTCTATGGGCATGTCGAAGGATTTGTGGTAAAACTTGTGGTTTAGATCCCAAACAATTTCATTGGATTTATGTGATGATCGTCAGACCAATGATCACTTATGGTGCAATTGCCTGCTGGCCGAAGGCTTTATAGAAAACAGCCCAAGCGAAGCTCTCTGGCTTACAAAGACAGGCTTATCTGGCTATCAGTAGTACCATCAGTACCACACCGTCAGCGACCATGGATATCCTTCTAGATCTACCCCCTCTCAACATTTTTTTTGAAGATAGAGGCTAGATGGACTGCTTACAGACTTGTGCACATTGCCAATTGCATAAATCAATTTAATGCAGAGTACAACAGACTGTTGACACTGAAAGTCACAGCATTCTATGTCTTCCGACTTTATGCCTCCAACTGTCAACTACGAACTGCTTTATAAAGTACTATTCCCAAGTAGATACGACTGGATCCTCCGGGAGAAGGAAATATCAAGAGCAGATAGTTGTTGGTTCACAGATGGATCAAAAGCACCTTTCGGTTCTGGTGCAGGAGTTTTTAGTCGCAGACTCAGGATAGAGATATCTACCTGACAAGGAACTTATGCAACTGCATTTCAAGCGGAAATTTACGCTATTGAATTGTGTGCGGAGAGATTGGATATTGGTAGCTCTTGGCTTCTACCGGGCAACGTCTAAATTGGTAGAGTCAAGAATATTCAAAAAAACTCAGAATTACGCCATTGCCAACTTCATTTCTCTATTACGTTTTGATTGAAATCCATAAAAAGAAACCATCCTTGACGAAACAATGTCATATCCACGAATATAACACACAAAACGCTCACCACATTAGAATAAATCGATTTTGTCTTCACTTATCGCAAAAAATTCCATAGATTACTCTTTGAACAATATTTTGCCCCAAGATTCCAAAGAACTCAGTCTAAACACATACAAGAGAAGATTGAAAAATTATTTGTTGAGGTATTGTTTCTATTCTGTCGGTGACTTCAGAACACATTTTTGTAGTAACATACAAGTCACTACTTCTTTTTGATTTTTAAAGTTTTTACGTACGTGATTGTTGTGTAAATTTGAACTTGTAAATGTCATGTAAATTTTAACTTGTGAATTTTAAATGTAAAGCCAAACATGACTGGCCATTATATATATTCAATATAATGTCTCATATTAAGAACAGCGTGAAGGAACGGCTATGGGTAACCCATTGTCTCCATTTATAACGAACCTATTCATGGGTAGGTTTGAGACGGAAGCTGGGAAACAACTCAATCACTTCCCTAGGGTCTGGATCAGGTGTGTTGATGACATATTCGCTGTAGTGGATACCAGGATAACCAGAATCGAGAATGTCCTTTCAGTACTAAACAACAGGTATAAGAGTATAAAATTCACATATGAAGCAGAAAAAGAACGAAAGTTGCCGTTTTTAGATGTATCGGTCAAAAGGAACGAACAGAAAGAAATAGAATTTGACATTTACAGTAAAGACACGGGCACTTTCAGATACATTCCCAATGACTCGAATCATTGTCCACAACAAAAATATAGTTGACAAGATAATTAGAAAATGTGAGTTTAGGGAAGCACTTCGTAAATCTTCAACATTTCAAAAAGAGGAGAGTAAAAACAAGTTTATAATAATCCCATATGAACCCCAATACACGAGAGGGCTTCAACTGATATTCGATAAAGTAAATATGAAAGTTGCATATAAAACTTCTCATAAATTGCAACAGCTTCTTGGTAATTCAAAAGATAGACTAGAAAACACAGAAGAATCGGGGATTTACGAAATCAGTTGTCAAGATTGCAACAGTAAATACATCGACCAGAGCCGATGAGTGATTTAAACCCGCTTCAAGGAGCATTGTGCACACATGAAATACGGAAGGATAGAAAAATCCAGTTTTCTCAACATGCTCTAGACAAGGATCACAGAATTGGTGAAAACAATCTGAAACTGATTGAGCATGTGCATGACACCAGGCTACTCGATGCATGTGAGAGTCTAGAAATAGCAAAATGTAAAGTCAAATAAATATTATTATCATTATTATTATTATTGAATGCAGAATGCAACAGACTGTTGGTTGACACTGGAAGTCACAGCATTCTGGAAATGACCTCTGACTTTATGCCTCCAACTGTCAACTACGAACTGCCTTATAAAGTACTGTTCCCGATTAGAGAGGACTGGATCCTCCAGGAGAAGGAAATATCAAGATCAGGTAGTTGTTGGTTCACAGATGGATCAAAAATACCTTCCGGTTCTGGTGCAGGTGTTTTCAGTCGCAAACCCAGGAGAGAGTTATCTACTTGCCTAGGAACTTATGCGACTGTATTTCAAGCGTGAATTTACGCTATTGAATTGTGTGCGGGAGATTGGATGAATCCAACCTCACTCACAAGTCAATAAAAATATTCTCGTACAGTGAAGCGGCGTTGAAAGCTCTTGGCTCCTACCGAGCAACGTCTAAATTGGTAGCAAAGTGCTAAAAACGACTCTCTTCGATAGGAAGACTTAACAGGTTGTCTCTGGTCAGGATTCCTGGCCATACTGGCCTGAAAGGCAAAAAAGCTGCTGACTCTCTTGCAGAGAAGGGTGCTGCAAGCGGCTTCATTGGACCAGAACCTGTCATTGGCATCGCTTTAGGCTTTGCCAAACAAACATTGACCACCTGGATGGCAAGAAGATTCATGGACTGGCAGAATCTTCCAGGATTGGCTCACTCCAAGGCGTTCATTTACCCTTCGAAGCTTTATACCAAACAGTTGTTGGACTTCAGTAGGGAAGAACTACGATGTCTAACAGGCCTTCTTACAGGTCACTGTCATTTGAATCATCATATGCAGAGACTTGGACTGTCGGAAGACAGTGTGTGTCGCCTGTGTCTGAAAAATGATGAAACATCAGAGCATATACTTTATTCCTGCCCCGCTGGGGACCGAATCAGGTGCTTAGAGTTCGGCAGATCCGTACTCTCACCATCTGACCTGAAAGACCACTCACCATACCAACTAATCGGCTTCGTTAAGAAGCTGGGTTTATTTGGTCCACAATAAACCCTCGTGGGTTGCGGTGGAGAGTCGAATAGACCCACTCACTTCAGACCTACCTACCTACCAACTCTGCAGGAAAAACATTGAATGTACCCATGAGAAAGCTCCACAAATATGTGTTGGTCATTCATATAAGTTTCTTTAAAATTGTTATTCGATTCGTACGAAAGATATTCGCAATGGAACTGAAAAATATCATCCACAAGAACTTTACTCTAAGTAATGTATGGAAGTGAATTGCCATAAAAAGTTCTCGTACTAGATCAATTTTTTCTCTCTCTGGGTGATCTTGAAGGAGTTTCTGTCGTCAAATTTTCATCAAAACATTTTGATTTTGAAATTATCAAGCACAACCAGCTCCTGGGTTAGCAATGGAAGTTAAAAATAAGAAACAAGCCAGATATCGTCATAACGACAGAATCCGAATAAGATTTCCAGAATGTATCATTTTCACTTCTATATATCCACAGCACGACTATATGCTAATGAAGTTATACTGTCGTAGATTTGTAATGCGAATAATTCTGCAAATCATGCCGGTGGTAAGTACCAACCGCCTCAATGCGAATAGTTATAGTATTGTTATCACAGAACCCCTATAAAGCAAATTAATAGCCTTCATTATTTCCATGAACGTTTAATATTAGCTATCGTTACAATTATAACGCTTTACTAGATTGCGATCGGGCGAAAGCTCATTAAAATCTCAATCTACATGCGAGTTCACAAAATAGAGCTATCAAATCAGCGGGGTCGATGGAATTTGCAATACTCTTGGTTTTGTTAAACTCTGAAGGAAGTTTTGGGAATTTTATGATTATTCTTTCTATTTATAATTATCCTGGGCACATTTTTAAACCTTGTTTTTAACAAAAGGGAACGTTTTTCAATAAAGTTTGTTTGAAAGTGGTTAACAATGTTTCATGATGAATTTCATTAGTTTGGACTCACATTGTCTAATATGATTTTAAATCAAGTTACTTCACGACGTTTCGATTGTTAGTATCCAGTCATCACTCGAAGACGATTATGGAAACGACGTGAAGTAACTTGGTTTGAAATCCTTTTTGATTTTTTTTTCTTTTGTAATCTTTTCGCTTATTTTCATTTTCATTATTTTTATTTCTTTTTACTCTGTAGTAATTTTTACCTTTCACCTTGATTGGTTCCTTCGTTTCCTTGTATTTTCATTTCACGGTTTATTGCCTAATGCAATTGATAATTCAGCTATTCATTTGAATTTCATTTATTTTCTCATAGATTTTGAATCATATTAGAATCATGAATTTCATTAATCGTAACTTCCATTGTATGTTGGAGGCCTGGTCTTCGTGAGACTGCTACAGATGGTGTTTCCGGATCTGAAGCAGGTTCTCATGCTGTACTTGCTGTACCAATTTTTCTCATCCTTTCCGATAATCCTCTGACGTGGGGAGTACAAGCACTGGTTGTGACAGCTTCTCTTCCTTGAAATACTCTTTTTTGCTTCTAGCTCTTCGACCATTACTTTGCAGTAACTATTTTGTTGAACATCTTTTTGATGATGCCTACTTCCTTCTCAAGACCTTTCTTCGTATTACAGAGCCCAATATCACGATCTATCAGAGTCTTGATGACTCCCCTGTTGGTGGATTGATGATGGTTGGATTTATGATTCAGATACTGTCCCGTGTGAGTGGATTATCGGTATAAGTCTAAGAATGGCAATTCGTTGTGAACTCCCTTCTTCATTGTGAAGGTGATGAAATGTCTTACGCTGTTGATATGTCACAGAAAGGTGTCTAGTTCTATATTTCCATGGTTCTATATATGAAGGTATCGTCAACTTATCTTAACCAGGACTTCAGGTAGGCTTTAATGGCCAGAGTTTCAAACCACTCCCTATAATATATGTTGACCATAACTGGTGGAAGTGGCCATTTCATTGGCAGTTCCTCAGTTGCGAGAAGATGTCGTCCTCCATTAGACAATGGGAGTCTGAACTAGTGAAAATTTCCAATAATATTCGGGTTAATTCGTGAAATCAACCGAGATGAATCAGTTTTATGTGAATTTCGGTTATAATAAATTTCAACGCCAACTCGAAATAATCAAATATCTATTGAAATATTATGAAATTAGAAAGTGTTCATCATCTGTTCTCAGAATTTTTGTCCCCACAGAATCCAACTCTCTCGATTCGACATTTTGGTTTGTATGGAGCAGGTAGTATAGATTATGATCAGTGTCAACTGATCCGAGCAATTGGCAATCAGACATTTGCTTAGTAGATGACCACAATCACGATTATTGGTATCACTAGTGAGGTCAAACTACATAAAAAAGTGATTGGTACACAATGAATTCCGGTAATAAACATTAGGGATAATTTGAAATTAGAAATTATTTGGTCCAACAGTAGGATACAAACATTCACCAACAGCAGTGGGCAGAAATAAAATAACTTGGACTGTAAAAAGCACTGAAATGTACAGGATTTGGCGAAACGAAAACTTTGAATCATGACTTAACAAAATAGTTTCGAAGTCTCAACATACAAGCAACATACCCATCTGACTACCGTAAATATGCTATATTATGTTGTTTTTTCATGTTTTTAATGTTAATCCTTATGTTGCTCTACTTTTATCTTAAATTATATTTTATACTCATTCGATCTGAAATTACTTTTGCTGTGCGTAAGCATATGTAACAAATTTGTCATGACTTGCTACAAACATGTAAAG
>NW_019295801.1:0-15350 GCF_000500325.1 Leptinotarsa decemlineata
CAGTCGGTATAGTTATATGAAAAAAACATAATTTCAGTTGAAGAGTATGAAATTTGTTTTTCAATAATGGAGGCAAATTCTACAGAGTGTTATGACAAAAACAATATCCTAAATGGAATTGTTACATTACAACAATTACATGTTACATAGGTGTTGCAGCGTCATCTGATCTCACTCGGTTCATTTATGGACCTCCTTGGCAACTCTGGAGCTGATAACAACGAAGGTTATTACTACGAGTGGAATATTTACCACAATCACAGGAATATATACTTCAATATGATCTCACAAAATCACTAGATGTCAGCTGATATTGAGAGATATTCTCAACCTCTTATCAGACACTGTTAAACTCACTCACAAACAATTTCTAACTTCCGCAGAAATCTTCTTTTAATGATTTCATATGAAAATACTCATTCCTTATATAATGGATAGCGAGCCTACTCCCATCACAGTATCACGCAAGTCGACTCGTATTTCGCTATAGCTACCAATTGGCCATCAGAGGAAAATTGGAAGAAATCTTTAATGCTTGATTGCTCCAAACTACGCAGCATTTCTCTTAGATTCTGCCACGCATAGCGATTTCTCAATTGGTTTTGTTAATCAAAGCATTATCAACATCCAGGTAAGTTTTTTGTTGCCCTTATACTGATTTGTTAGCTTTTCTGTTAGTTCCATTTGTCTGAAAATTTCGCCTTTCTTTTCCCGTAGTTCTCTGCAAACAATCGACTCCATGTCCTTAGAGTCCAACTTCTTCATCAGCTCCTCGAATTGAAGAACTGTAGAGTAGTAGTGAATTTCGCCTTCCTGACTTTTGACAAATATCCTTCTACAAAGAAAGTAGTACTCCCTTCCGTGGCGATCATAACCTGAAAGCTCTGGTCGCGAGAGCTTTCCCTGCTTTTCCAAATCAAGAATGCAGTCAACCACGCCCGATACCTTGTGCTAGCGATAAATTCCACACTGCCAATCTTCTTCGGCCACATTCACCAAGAGGGTATCCACATAATCCAAATGGTAAACGGTGGGACGTTTCGCAGCACAGCAAATCTTCCAGTTTATGACGCTATTTCATTTCCCGATGATGTCAAAAGCCCAAAGGCTTTTCTGACGCACTTATTTCTCGTAAAAAAATGGAATAAGTCACCGGATGCCGTTGTTCACTTCATCGAGTTGGTGAAGGAAAGCTGTTTCCTTCGAGTGTGGTTTTTTCTTGAAATCACTTCTGACATCATGCCCATCGTTCGTGGAAAAGATTATTTGAGTGAGGAGTTGACGTATTCGTATTCAACCCAATAATAAGTACTTTCTGTAATTTTTTCAATTCAATGTAACATACCAGTTCTGGAAATTTGAGTTTATTGGATGGAGAATATGCTAGTCTACTGGATATATACTTAAAAACCAATCCAGAAATTTACTCAGTCAGGACTTGTCTTGATCATTCAAAACGGGTGGATTATCCGGACAACTTCATTCTCTGATAACCGTATTATAGGAATATCCAATATTATAACAAATCAAATCTTGAATACTACCCACAACACTAGAATCGCCAACAGTCCCCATTTCTCTAACACTCTCGCTATGCGTGGCAGAATCTAAGAGAAATGCTGCGTAGTTTGGAGCAATCAAGCATTAAAGATTTCTTCCAATTTTCCTCTGATGGCCAATTGGTAGCTATAGCGAAATACGAGTCGACTTGCGTGATACTGAACTCCACAATATCCTTGTAATTGTAGGCCTTAATGAATGGTGTATAAGATCGAGATTCGGCTATTTGGATGGATTTGTCGTATAACGGAGGAATATGCACATGAAATTTTGCCGCTGTTGTTTGAGACTATTTCGGCAGGACCTGCATCATCTCCTCTTTAATTCGAGCACAAAATCCCATGTATTTTCTTATGGAGCTAAACTTTTTGCAATTTTCATGATATCCGATCGGAACCTTGTGGAACACCCAACTCGAGGTACGTTTGTTTCGAAGAGTGGGAGAGGAAAACGTGTGACGTAATCGATGCAGAGAAGGATGGAATGAGTATCGGAGAGATTGAAAGAGCGTGGCCCCCCTTAGGACTCCGCCTCACCCCTCGAACCCCTTTGTGACGGAGCAGACACGTGATCAGTAAAGCACCTATGCCGGTTTCATGGCACAGCCAATTCAACTAACAGAAGCAATGAAGTACATAAAGCTCAGAACGGCCTACGTAGAACTAACGCCATGGAGGTATACGGGGTGTGCAGTGTTAAAAAAAAACATGGCTACCATCGTGATATACAGGGTGTGCAGCGTTTAAGTGAAAAAAAACATGGCCAACGTGAAAGTATACAAGGTGTTTGCAGCGTTAAAGAAAAAAAACATGGCGTCCAGCGTTGAAGAAAAAACATGACTACCATCGTGATATACAGGGTGTGCAGCGTGGCGCGCGCAACAGCCAACATGCGAAAAAAAACATCCAAGTTGGCATCATCAGGAGATGACGGAGAAAAAACATAGATGGCGCGCGAAATATGAAGGGTTAGGAGGGTCTAATATTTTTTCGTGGAATCCAACATGCCAGTGTATAATCTGGCCCAAAGATTATAAATAACACAACCAGCGTGCAACGTAAGTAGTTTATTGTATAACATATATTATATATTGTCAGCATGAGCACGGCTGTTTGTAGTCATGCCCTGTCAACATAACCCGCGTTAACCACGATTGTCCCGTGTTGCCAACTTGTAGTATCTCATATGTTTTACAAGCTGCCTAACAGTGACAACCGTTTTAACACATTATATTACATCCTTCCCCATTACAAATTAAGCCGATAAGACAACTTTATTCGACGACCAGACCTAGATGTCTTGTGCGTTTCTTATACAGGTTTAGGATTTATTTTATTCTGAATTGAGCCATCAAAGCTAGGCGTAATATCTACAAACTCGGGTTTTTGAGAAATGTAGGGCTGGTCGTTTGTATTACAATCTGTATTACTGGACAAAGGATCTTCTACATGTCCTGATGAAGTGGATTCCTTTGTCGGTACAAATGTATTTAATGATTTTCTCAAATCAACTCGATTTCGTCTTACACAATTTCCAAATTGATCAGTAACAATGGATGATCTCGGAGAGTCGCTAATCTCAACAATCTGACTAGGTTCCCACTTTTTCTGGACATGATTATAAACTGTTACATCACTACCTCTATATAAAGGTCTTAAATCTCTAGAATTTTTATTGTACTGGTCTGTATATGTTTGACGTTTAATTAAAAACTTTTCCTTTATGTTTTCACACAGTCTAGGCTTTAATAACTCTGCGCAAATAGGTATTTTGGTTTTACAAATTTTATTCATCAGAAGTTGGGAAGGGGAATGGCCTACGAATTTAAGGGGCGAGTTGCGATACTGTAATAGTGCAACCTCAATGTTACCACCAGACTCTAATGATTTTTTAACAATATTCTCTCATATCCCTACCCCTTTTTCGGCAAGGCCATTGGAACGTGGGTAGTATGGGCTTCTGGTAAGTATTTTGAAATTCCATTCCTTCGCAAACTTTCTGAATTCAAAACTGTTAAACGGTATATTATCACAACTCACAAAATCGGGCGAACCAAAAACGGAGTAAATCAGAAACTACTAAATAACTCTTTCCAGCATATATAAAAATGTCGATCCCGAGCCTTTCCCAAGGGCGTTCAGGCATTGGGTACTGCATCAAAGTTTCTTTTTGTTGTTTGTTTGAGTTGGCTTCACACACCTTACACTTTTTTGTATGGTGCTCTATGTCATCATTCATGCCTGGCCAATAAAATATTTGACGGGCTCTGGATTTCGCTTTTTCTATGCCAACATGGCCTTCATGTAACCGTTTTAGCATATCAAAACGAAGGTTATGGCGTACTAAAATTTTGTCAGACAAAAGTAATAGTCCATCAACAAAACTTAAACTATCTTTTATTATGAAATACTGTCTGGCGAAGTCAGGTACATCATGTTTATTCTCAGGCCATCCACTAGAACAGAAGTCAGACACAATTTTCAACTGTTAATCGTTTTCCACCTCATTTCTGAATTGACTTTTTTGCTCATCGGCCATTGGAATGTTTTTTATTACCGAATGTACGGCGAAATTAAATTCTCGGTCTGACTTTAGACCTGCTTCACACAAAAATGCCCTGGATAATATGTCAGCAATAAACAGATATTTTCCTGGCTTGTAGGTCACTAACGAATCATAATTAAGTAATCTCAGCCTCATTCTGCAAGCGTGGTGAAATACATGCCAGATCTTTTTTAAATATACTCTCAAGTGGTTTATGATCTGTGTCAACTTTAACCTTCAACCCATAAATGAAAAAATGAAATTTTTGTATCGCGAACACTATTGCCAGCATTTCTTTTTCGATCTGCGCATACTTTTGTTCAGCTTTACTAAGGCTCCGCGAGGCAAACGCAACAGAATGTCCGTTCTGTATGAGGCAAGCACCTAAGCCATCTTTCGAGGCATCTGTTTCAATTTCTATACCTTTTTCAGAGTTAAAAAAGCTCAGAATGGGGGCAGACACAAGTAAATGTTTAAGTTCAGCGAGAGATTGCTGATGGCAATTATTCCACTCCCACTGGACATCTTGCTCAGTTAGATTTCTTACGGGAGCTGTTACTTAAGACATGTTTGGGACAAATTTACTCAAGTATTTAGCTATGCCAAGAATTCTTAGTAAATCACTTTTATTGCTTGGACTGGGTAAATCCAGAATTGCTTTAACATAGGTTTTATTTGGCTCAACTCCATTCTTTGAATATATTTGTCCCATAAACTTAACTGACTTAGACTTGAATTGAATTTTGGAACTGTTAAATTTAATGTTATATTTCAAGGCGCCCTCTAGTACAAGTTGTGAGTTATAATCATGTTCTTGTTCATTTTTACCTGTAATAATCAATTTTTGGAAGACTTCTGGGGCTGAACTGATGCCAAAGGGCAATCTTAGAAACTTATACCGACCAAATGGTGTACCGAAAGCAGTATAATTTGAGCTTTGGTCATCAATTTTTATTTGGAAATAACCATCTTTCATATCATGAACTGTGAAATATTCTCTATCACATAATAATGTTCTCGTTCTCGCTTTGTTTAAATGTTTAGGGTCTAAACATAATCGTAAGTCACCGTTGGGTTTCTCAACTATGACTAACGGATTCAGCCACTCAGTAGGTTCATCAAGTTTTTTAATTACACCCTGAGTTTCTTGTTTTAACTAGTTCTAACTAGTTTCAACTCAAGCTTATCATGCAAAGATCTTGGCACTCTCCTGGGTGGCTGAATATGTGGTATAGCATCACTTTTTGAACAGATTTTATGTTTCTTGGGAAATAAACCCAGGCCATCAAAGGCACGCTTGTACACTTTAGTAACATCATCTAAACAACTGAATACTAAATTTGAGTTTGAACTAATACTTGCTAATCGTTTAATTAACCTTAACGATATACAACCTGGTAGCCCGAGTAAGGGTAGTTGTCTTTCAGCATCAACAATAATAAAATGAACAAGAGCTTTATTTCCATTTGCCACACATGACAGACTAACCTCACCAAGAGGCTTAAGTTCAAAACTATTACTTCCATATGAAACTAAAGTGACATTTGTTGGTTTTTTCTGTTTATCAAGTTCACACTTTCTCATTACATGCAAAGGTAAAACACTAACCTCAGCACCTGTGTCTAGTTTAAAATTTACCTGTCCTCTGTTCTCTACTGCTACATTTTGACTCCAGACTCTTTCTTCTTTACGATTTTTCTCTATCTTCTTAGTTACAGTGCTAATCAAGCTCAATTAATCAATAAAAAATTCTCCACTGTCACTGCCCGAATCTGAATTGTTTTCAATCTTGCTTCTTTTAATTTCACACACTTTTTGTTTTACCACACTATGTCTCTGATTTTCATTCTTCACCTTGAAATTCTTATGACAAACTGCTGCAAAATGGTTTCTACCCTGGCATTTTGCACAAGTTTTGCCTAATGCCGGACACTTGTTACTTCTCAAATGTTTATATCCACAGTACTTACAAGAAATTTTTTCTCTCTAAAGTTCATCACATTTGTATCTAACTGTATCTACTTGCAATTCACTTTGCAGTACTCTAGCTTGTGATTTACTTACTTCTGTAGCTCGACAAAACTCTATGGCTTTATTCAGGGTTAATCTGCTTTCTCGAAGCAGTCTCTCCTGCGTGGTCTTATCCCAAATACCCATAACTACTCGATCTCTGATCATGTCATCTTGATCTTTATATTCAGTGGTTTTAATTGCTTTTCTGAGTTCGGTTAAAAAACTATCGAAGGGCTGATTTTCTTTCTGCGTAATACTGTTAAATTTGTAGCGCTCAAAGATAACATTAGCAGTCGGGGAACAGTATTCTTCAAATTTCTTCTTTATACCCTCTAGGGTCTCTTTTTCTTGAGTTGTATAGTTGAAACTATTGTGCAGTTCAAGGCCGTCATCCCCTACAAGATTTAGGAAGACAGCAATTTTGGTTTCTTCAGGCTTCGATACCAAGTTTGAGGCCGTTAACAACAGATCAAATTTTTGCGAAAATTTTCAGCCATCTAGCACAAGCGGCTCTGGTGGACGAAACAAGTTTTCCATTTTATTCAACTGATTCTAATCTAGCGGGCTCACACTACCAAAAGCACTACCTGACACCATGTATAATCTGGCCCAAAGATTATAAATAACACAACCAGCGTGCAACGTTATTGTATAACATATATTAGATGCCAACTTGTAGTATCTCATATGTATTACAAGTTGGCTAACAGTGACAACTGTTTCAACACATTATATTACACCAGGCATTGTTTGTCATTGATGAATATGTCAAATATATGAATTAACAAAGTTTCGGATCTGTACGATTCACCGAGAAATAAACACTTCCGGTTTATAAAAATTGAGATAGAAGCAAAGTGATGGTGAATTTGGAATGACCATATCGTGTAGGGTCCAAATCTACAATGAAATGGTCACTTCCAGTTTTCACTTCCGGTCGTCCGATTTCGATAATTTTGACATCAATGGATTCGTCTCGATGCCAAGAAACATAATTGGGCATTTGCAGAAGTGTTGAAAGCATAGGAGGCTAACTTTGTTATTATTGAAGATGGCAGGGGGTTGCAGGTACTCTAACGTCACAATTTTTACTGGAGAACACGAAAATGAAAATTATAAGTATGTAGCATGGATTTTTCATCATTTAGGTAGTTAATTATGAAGTCTTTTGTATCGAATACCTGCATATCGGATGTTGTAATTATATTTGACTCGGTTCTGCAACGTTGCCAAATGTTAGGTGGTAAATGAGGAGGGGAGTGGTGAGACAAAAATACGCGGCATTGTGGAAGGTGAGTAATACCATTGTTTGAAAGTATGTGAATATCGTTGAACAGTTGAGATAATCAGTGATACAATATCATCTGAAGAATACAAACGAAAAGTGGAAGAGTTTTGTAAACGTGTTGAGAAAGACATTCAATTTTTTGGAGAGAAGAAGATTATTTCGAAGCAGCTGAATGATTTAGATTTTCAAGACAGAGTGTTCAATCGAAAAGTACCTCAAACGGAATATCCATTGTGAATAACTCAACCTCGCAGCATATGCTGAAAATGAATTTCGTGCTTTTAACTGCAATAATAAATAACGTTTTTTATGTGAACGTACCAAAGGGCGTGAAATACATGGAAATAGGTGTGAAGCCCAATAATTTCTGCAATGGATGCAATAGAACACAATGGAAATTGATGAGTCATTTGTCAATGACAACCAATTGGCAGTTTTTATAAGCGAAGTTCCAAAGAATACCCCCTTCAAATATAAACTGAGGATGATATTCCAAGATCTTCGGGAAGTAGATACAAAAACGGTGAAATTTGTTCCTGAGCATGTAATGTTAAAGAAGTCGCAAATGGAATTTGAGCTTTATAGAATTTTCATTATCGTGTGTACGATATAAGAAATAATTATGGAATTCAATAAGAAATTGCTGAGTTGGTTCAAATAGTAAACAGTTGAATATTCACAAATACACATTTTCGTTTTATTCCAAGTCGATGAAAATGTATTAAATAGTTTCGCATATTTCATTGTTATCACGTATTATTGATAAAGCCGTCAACAGAAAATGCGATAAGCTACTTGGCACCAACTCGAAGAGGAAATGTGATAAGGATATAACGGTTTTTCTGTTATCTACATGGGAACGCGATTATTGTGCAGTTCCATATCGAGTTTTCTTGAATGTTCTTTTGTTATCGCGTTAGAGTAATAAATCAAACTGGGGCAGACGATAAGCTTCAGTTTTTGATTGAATTTGCAGCAGTAAAAGTTGTCTTGTAGTTACGTTTGTGTGTGCACTATCTTCAAATAATCAGATGTAAGTACAGTTTTTTTTTAATCTATGTGCCGAAACTTTGTGATCTGAATTTAATTGAAAAGTATTCAAAATTTTTGTTTGACATTTTGTGTTTTAGTGTTTGTGTTTTTCATTCCGAAACCGAATACGTCGTTTTCCAAGTTGCTTTCACGTACTGAAATATATGTTTCAAAAAATTTTCAAATATGGTCATTTTCCAAAAAAGTTTTCAAAATTGTGTGAACAAAATATTTGTTGTAAGATGTTGATTCATTCAACCAAAATAGTGTCCACAAAAGTTGGTGGGACAGTACTCATAGAGCCAGAGAAGATTATCGTGTTTTTACCGAGGAGGGTCACCGAAACATACGAGCCATTCATCTTACATTTCCAAGAAGGAACATTCGCCCTCATTTTCAGAGGTGTAAGAGACGTGGGTAAAGCCAACCCTGCTACATCATTTTAGATTGTAGAGAATTGGGGTTAGTATTTTTGTTTTTCATTTGTTTTGTTGTGGTGAAATGTGATTGGCAATTAATTTATGTTCCTTTCTCTTCAGCGCAACAGTGAACAATTTTTCTTCAAGCTTCCCTTTGGCAAACATCTCCGTTCGCAACTCCACCACATTTCACCGAGGTTCGTTTTGCAAGTCATTCCTGTTTCATTTACCGAACTACTCTTAAAGTTTCCATTCACCGTAAGGAAAAAAGTTGTGAGTTGAAAATGATGTTTTCATAAACTTTATCGCAAATTGATAAATTACTTGACGTAATCAAAGATAATTATTGAAGTTCCATTGCACGAGCATTATTGAATTTGATTAGCAAACATATGAAAAAAGGTGAATTGGCAATGAAAAAAATTGAATTCTCAGTGGGGGAAAAGAAGAAAATTATAAGTAAAATTGGGGAATTAAAAA
Organism: Leptinotarsa decemlineata; assembly: GCF_000500325.1. Taxonomy (NCBI): domain Eukaryota; kingdom Metazoa; phylum Arthropoda; class Insecta; order Coleoptera; family Chrysomelidae; genus Leptinotarsa; species Leptinotarsa decemlineata. The sequence continues at coordinate 9,337 of NW_019295801.1, forward strand.
GTATCAGATGCATAATAGAAGTAATGAGGAATGATAGATATATTGGATCAGGTTTGAAACGAAGCAGTACAGTTAAATGGGAAAATGTAAATGCCATTTTCAATAGTAGAGTGAGGACGGGTGTATTTATGAATTTAGCGCACAAAGAAGTAAGAATATTTTTGAGTGATGCATATTTTCTTTTCAAATGTAAAAAAAATCCAAAATTTGAAGGAGATGCAATGCCTCAAAGTGAACATGACATTGTTGGGGGATTTCATCAAAAGTTCCAATGACGGGGAAATTATTGACAGAAAATATTTAAATACTCGTAATGAAATAATTGACTTGGGAACGGATTTCAGTTCAGCTGGTACAATGAGTATGTTGTGGATGTTATTCAGAATAAACTCGACGAATTTCAGGAACGAGATTCTGGTTGGGCATTGAGTAAAATTCTTTTGCTTGAGGTAGCAATCAATAAATATGAATTGGGCAACGATTCATCATTCATGAGTTTGCCCAAAGAGATTGCACACAAGCTTGCATGTATGAATATTGGTAATCAAGATGATGTATGTTTTTTTAGAGCAATCGTTAGTGGTTTGTACCCTCCCAAAGAAAAGATTACACGTGCATCTTCATATCCAAATTATGATACGGTTTTGAATATGAAGGGTTTGGAAATTCCCATGTCAATTCAAGGCATTACAAAATTCGAGAAACATAATGATATTTCTGTAAATGTATATACATTTACAGAAATGAAATGAATCAAGTAAAGGAAAGATCATTTTACATAGTAGTATCTACAAGGTTGATCAGAAATAAATTAAACAAACGTGTTAATTTATTATTAGTTCAAAATATATATTTTCCTAAATTAGATGATTATGAGGTTCCACCTGTAGATACGGATAATTTTGGAATGAAATATAACTATTGCTGGATAAAAAACATGTCCAGACTCCTTTCATCACAGGCTAACAAACATGAAAAGAAAAAGTATTTTTGTGATAGATGCTTGAACTATTTCCATAGTGAGCAGAAATTGAGCGATCATGCTGTTTCGTGCAGGAAATTTGACCATGTGGAATTTCGAAATTATATTTATAAGCAAAAATGTCCGTTCGTAGTACATGCCGATTTCGAATCACTATTGGAAAAATGTGAGGAAAAAATTTCAGATCGATGTAAGAAATTTCAAAAACATAAGGCGTTCAGTGTAGGCTACTTCATGAAATGCTCTTTTCACGACACTTCATCCAAACTTAACAGCCATCGGGGTGACGATTGCATACAATGGTTTACCGATGAAATGGCTAGCATTGCAAAATTCGTTGAATGAAATTTTAGGAATATCGAACCGATGATATGCCCTACTAATATTGTCACTGCCAAGGTATGTCATATATGTGAGAAACCTTTTGCCGAAAAAAACATCATCGTCAGGGACCATTGTCACTTTTCAGGGTTGTTTAGGAGATGGAGTTATCAAGCTTGTAATTTGTCATTCAAAAAGCTTTTTATCGTACCGATTAATTTCCACAATTTGGATATAATAGCCATTTTCATATAAGGGATGTAGCAAAAAGGGGACGTGTGAGCATACTTCTCATCAAAGAAGAGAAATACATTTCATTCACCCAATACGATTGCGAAACTAGCATTTATAGATTTATAGATTCTTATCGTTTTATGGGAGCCAATCTCGACGAGTTGGTTTCCACACTGAATGTAAATGATTTGAAAATATTGAAAAAGGAATTTGCAGAATTGGACGATGAGAAGTTTGAGCTTCTCACTAAGAAAGGTGTATTCCCATACAATTAAGTGAATGATGTGGAAAAACTTCTCGACACTGAGTTACCATCCAAAAAACATTTTTATTATAAACTCAACAATTGTGAAATTGATGATGAAAAGTATGCTCATGCTCAATGTGTTTGGCATCAATTCGATATCAAAACTTTCGGTGAATATAGCGATTTATATATGCGAACGGATATATTGGTTTTGGCAGACGTTTTTGAAAACTTTCGTGAAATTCATTTGAAAACATATAAGCTGGATCCTGCGTGGTATTACACAATGCCAGGGTACACGTAGGAAGTATGTTGAAATATATGAGGTGTAAATTGCAAATTTTTAAAGATGTCAACATGGTTATGTATGTGAAAAAGGGTATAAGATGTGGAATTTCAGTTTGTTGCAATAGATATTCAGAAGCAAACAACCAGTATATGCCAGCATACGATCCAAAGAATTTATCCAAATTTATGAGGTATTTTGATATAAATAATTTATATGGATGGACAATGTCAGAATGCCTACCATATGGAGGTTTTGAATGGGTAGATACAAACATTGATGTCTCTCAAATTCCCGATGACAATCCTGAAGGTTATATTTTACAAGTTGATTTGGAGTACCCCGATGGGCTTCACGATTTACACAAAGATTTTCCATTTTGTCCCGAACATTGAGCACCACCAAACTCAAAATTGAAAAAATTGATGCCAACCCTTCATAACAAAACTGAATATACTTTCCACTATAGAAATTTAAAACAGGCTCTCGACCATGATTTGAAATTGACGAAAATCCATAAAGTGTTGAAATTCATGCAGTCTGCATGGCTGCGACCCTACATCGAATTAAATATTCGTTTGAGGATTACAGCCACTACGTCTTTGAAAAAAAATCAGTTCAAGTTGGCCAATAATGCAATCTTTGGAAAAACGATGGAAAACAGCCGGCTACATCGAATAGTGAAATTAGTGTCTTTTTACGAGGGCCGTTATGGCGCTTAAAATTTAATACCATGCCTCCGATTTCATAATCGTACAGTTTTCGATGCAGATTTGGTGGCTATTGAATTGAAAAAAGGCGAACTTGTATTCAATGAACCGATGTATGTGGGAATGGCAATTTTGGATTTGTCAAAAACTTGAATGTTTAAATTTCATTATGACTTTATGTTGTCTACTTTGGGTGTGGAAAAATGTAAGTTTATTTACACCGATACTGATAATTGTCATGTGACGATGAGTACTGAGAAATGATCGGAAAACACCTTGAAAAATTTGACACATCCGATTATGCAAAAGATAACATTTATGGAATAACACTCATGAATGAAAAAGTACCTGGACTTATGGAAGATGAAGCAAATGGCAAAATTATTACACACTTCGCAGGACTACGTTCCAAAATGTACAGATACAAAGTGCAGGGATGTGAAGTCGTTTAAAAGGCAAAGGGAGTGAAATATGGTATCTTCAAATATAAACTGAGCTTTAATGATTACGTGAATTGCTTAAAGAATTTCAAGCAAAAGAATATTACACAATGCACAATACGATCATTTGCTCATAACGTTTTCAGTATAGAGCGAACAAAAGTGTCTCTTAGTCCGTATGACGATAAACGTCGTCTTATCCCCTAATCATTCGATACATTACCTTAGTGTCATTATAGTTTAACATAATTGTTTTTCCATCTTCATTGCATTTTCCCCATTAGCTCTAAAATTGAGAAGAAAATTTAAAATATACACATTGATTTTTGGTAGGGAAAGCTTTATCAACTTGCGATAATCTACAACCAGAAAACACCATTTTTTACTGTATTTCAACAAATCATTCTTTTTATATAATTCAAATATCACGTTTTTTATAATTCAAATATTCCTTTCTTATTGTTGTATTTTGGAGACAGGGGGATTTTGAATAAAGAAAAAAAAATATGTGTTTTATTACAATATAAAGTATGTGATTATGCTTACAATTTAGGATTGCGGCGGCTGCGAGGATAGTTGTGCCAAAAAAAAGTAAATATCCAATTTTCTCATCTATTACATAAATCATACACTAGTTTTTGTTCATAATAAAATGAATATTCACGTAAAGCATTAGCATTCAGACTATCTAAAGATGAGGCCTGACAAAAACCTTCTATAATTTCTTCCAGAGTCAAATTAGTTTTATTTCCACGTAACTATGATTGAATAATATGGAAAACAGCTCGATAGTAATCACAAAAGTTTATGGCATCCAGCAAAGCGATACGATCAGACAGCACATCCATATGAGTGTTCAGGACATCGTTTACATATTGTTGAAACAGCTCCACGTTTGTTGTATCCTTGGAAATGGAAACTTGTTTGATATTACTCTCGATGTACTGTGTGACGTATATGTATTCCATGCAACATGTTGTGATTGGATCATATTTATCTACATACCAATCGACTTGTGAATCAAAGAAATTTTCCGTTACTTGTTGCATTGATGGAACGAATGGATAATTGTTGCTTCAATATGATGCATGAGCTGAAGTCTCTGGATGGACTTGAACCACATCTTATTTCATAAGATGACATGGGGAATGTCATCAATAGCAATTGGTGTTCGTTTCGAGCAGCCATTTCGTACTGTCCCAACGCTGTCTATTGCACCCAGAGTTTCATTATGATCTTCACTATCACTTTCACAGATTACTCCGACTTCACTACCGTAACCACTATCGAGAGACATTTTTCAAACTTTATATCCATCTGTGTTTGTATGCGCTCTTATACCTTCAGATCACGTGGTCTATTTCATATGTTGTGTTTGTTGAACACTATTCCTTTACAAAAGGCCCCCCCAATACATTGCCAGTGTGCTTGTCTATAAGATTCTATACAAAATCGACATTTTCGATCCAAGTGTTGGGTTTTTTTATGCATTTAACATAATTTTTTTTCCTTTTTTCCTCAACACTTTTTCCACGAGATAAATATCGGGATTTGCAGTTTTTTGAATTCTTTCCCATAGAAAGCACCCTTGGTAGGTGCACCCTGCATATCTTCTAGCATAAAGGTGGCGGGGTTGGTAATGTTGAGTTGGGCGTGTAACCTTTTTCGAAAAGTGTTTTGCCTTACTGATTCGCACAACATCGCCGATTTTGAATTTTCTCGGTCCAGCTATTTTCAGGTGAGTGTATGTTGATTTAGGAATTTGTTTTTCGTTGGCTTTGTTGATTTTCGATGGTTCTATGCCCGTCTTTGGGTGTCGCGTATCATTGTAGGATTTCGTTATTCCAGGCAAGACATTCAACCATTTGTAGGTGCCGTTCAAACTAAAGTATTTGAAAAGCCTTTCTTTGAACGTCCTAATGGTACGTTTAGCCAGTTCAGCCATAGAAGTCTTTGTTATGCTGTACCTATTGTAGTGATTCATTCCGTGTTTTTTCATCAAAGTTTGTAACTTATTATTGTGAAATTCTGTCCCTTGATCGGTTTGTAGATTTTTTGGCGACGTTTCGTATGTTCCAAAATATCTGAAAATGTTTTTATGGAACCTTTGGTGTAGTAATGAATATTACTGGAGTTTTTTCCCCAATACCAAATCGTTATTTTTGACACCTCGACACGTGTTTCGATCACCAAGTGATCATCTTCAAAGAGGAAGATTAAAACTAAGGACTAGTGCGAATTGTTTGCTAACTGAATAAATAGTGTTTCTTTTATATGTATGATTCTTTTATCACCGGAGTCTGGAATGGACGTAGTAGGCATGTACAAATTTGATTCGCAAGTCATTCATGAAAAAGAAATATTGTTTACTGAAATCGGTTAACTCTAGACATTTTAAATACATCATAGTCGCGTTTTTCAATAAGTGGTATATAAAGAACAAAAGTTGATTTCTTGTCAATAAAAACAATATTGGTTGTAATTAAATTAAATAATATATGCATGTTTTCAATGACAGGTGTAACTGGAAATGTTAAGTCACTTATATAATTCTGAATTTTGGATGCTTCCTGTATAAATTTCATTGGACTTATTACTAAAGGATGCAAAATTCCTCTTTGTGCGAATGAAATTATTTCAACTAAATTGTTTTGATTCAATTTGAATCTAGTTGAAATCAAATCAAATATAGATACCACTTCATTCACCTCAAAGGTAAGATGGTCTTTTATCTCAAAATTTGAAATATTTTCATTCAGATCATTAACAGATTTTACAATTCTATTTATTTTGG
>NW_019295803.1:0-10811 GCF_000500325.1 Leptinotarsa decemlineata
TTCTTCAAGATGGGTAGCCAAGTACGGTCTATTTCTAAGGAGCTTTTCGAAATACAATTCTCTCCAGACATGAGAATATACTCTGATTCTTTTAGATTACGTCTCTTAGAATGAAGCTCATTGGTAATCATTCTTGCCCTATTCCATTCCACTCGATGTTCACCGTCTGATTTTAAAATATGTTCTGACAATTTTGATCCTGTCAATTGTCTATTTTTTATGTAATCTCGATGGTCTTTCTCACGCACTTTCAATGGTCTCGAGGTTTCACCAATGTAACTTTTACCACAACAACAAGGTATTTTATAAATACAATTTTTTGTTTTTTCTTCAGTGTTGTTAGGTTTTGTATGTGTGAGTTTAGATCTCAGTGTATTTTTTGTTTTGAAAGTAGTTCTAACATCATACCTATTTCCAATTCGTCTTATTTTTTTAGATAGTCTTGGAATGTAAGGTATAACGTTAGATGTGAAAGATGTCGGTGGATGTTGAATAATTGTAATTGTTAAGTTGAATGTTGTTGAATTTGTGAAGCTGTTTGCATGTTCGTTTGGTTTTTAATTGACTCTTTCTATCGCATTTATCGTTGAATTTATGAACGAATCTGGATAAGCGTTATCTTTTAAAAGAGATTTAATTAATGATATTTTTGATTGGCAAAATTATTAAATACGACAAGTTACCGATAAGTAGAAGATTTTTCTTTGTGAAAAATACTTTGATTTTTATGCAGTAACTCATCGGGGTAAACTAAAAAGTTTGCCCTTCTACGCTTGTATAAAGTTTTCCATTATAATTTTTATATTTTTCAGATTGTGGAAGGTAACAAATACCCAAAAAGAGTCGATAAAAAACTGATTTTTCCTCCACAAAAAATGTCTTTCGTTGAATATTATCCATTAACTGTTTAACGTATTGATGGATCACGTTGTGGTCTGGATGATTCGTATTATAAATTCTTGCAGCAGCTTTAGCACATTCATTATTTCGATAATAGGTTGCAACAATTTCTATTCTTTCTTCAGTAAAATAGACCATGTTTGGAACAGAGTGAACAAGGATGTCTGAATAATAATTCGTGAAGAAGTGACAGTGACCAACTATCTACTTTTTGTATTGTCCATTCTAGAAGACCAGCGAAAGAATTGTTCGGGAATGCCGAACAATTCTCTGCCGAATGACTCAAGACATCTTCAAAAATGTAAGGAACACTTTCTAAAGTAGACTGTATTATTGTATGGAACCAGGTGAAAGTCATTTTGAATAATTTATCCGTTGATTGTGTTGCCAGTGATATTAATTTTGTTGATTTCCTCAATGAAATGAGCGACAGGGAACTTTCTGTTTCTTCTCAAATGAAACGTTCAACATTTAACTTCTCAATAAAGAATTCACCAATTCCGAAATAAATTACAGGATTAATGAAGGGACAAAAGACCTTTCAAATGATGTATCACTCCACTGCCACTGAAAAAAATAGGGGGGAAAGTTGCTGACACCGTAGGGGGGTTAAGTTTCGGCTATACTTTACATGAATTAGTCCTCCTAGAAATAAAAATTGATATGATCTTTGAAATTCTCAATTAGACGCCCGTTTCTGACTCACGCCCTGTATATCGAGAATGTTCACTCCTTGTTTACATTTCTGATAATTTTCATTTGAAAGTTCTTTTTCACAATTTTAACATCGTTCCAAACTATAAACGAAGAACTGATTCTGCCCGATTTGTTTATGAAAAGAAGTGCATTAATGAGCCTTAAACTGACTCTCGTTGTTTCCGGACACATTCCCTTGCCTCACAATAGAAGGAGTACTGCATTTTGCATCGAAATTGAAAGTCGGTTTAACTCAGTGGGTATCAGCTTAGCTTGTACTGTAAACGCACAAGTTGACAATGAGCTATTAGCGTATTGTCAACGTATCTTAACAAATACAAGCATAATCCGACGAAAACTTGACATCTAATTTCCACTTGGTGTCTGTCAAGTTTTTGGCACTTGTTAGTTTGCTTATTTTGAACAGCTTAGTTTCAGTCGAATGGATATCACTGGTTTCAATCAGCTTAGACGTTAATCTTGTGGTAGAATAGCATGTTTTTTGTAAATAACTGAATTGGATTTCTGAGTATTTATCAACAAACATGACTGTGATTTCGGTTTGTGGAAAGACTAGGAAACTTGGGATTTATTGATGAAATCCTTTTGGTATGCCAGGAGTAGCAGGCAATCACATAAAAGTATAGGTAAACGAATTGTTGGAATATGAACGATTTTTGAAGTAAACTATGATTAGAATGAAAAAAATATCCACACGGAAATGAAATAAATGGCAATTTCATTTGATAAATACAAGTTGTTNTTACCTCACACTGGATCTTCAATGCTCCACTCTATTATATGCTGATGACTTGAAAATTTATCAAAGTATCTTCACAACTCAAGATTGCATTTCATAACAGCATGATATCAACACAGTACATGTATAGTGTACTACAAGCTACCTTGAGTTGAATATCAACAATTGTTCAACGGTTACCTTCTCGAAGAAAGAAAATGCATTGATATTTCCTTACAATATCAATAATACAATCTTGAATCATGTCATTCATGTCATGACATGTCATTCATGTCAACTATCAGCAAACTATGCATTCCCGAAAAATAGTTTGGAAAAATTATGTATAGAATTATTTTAGATCATGCACAAAATAAAATAGTAGTATAACAACATGGTTTCTTTCCCAGTAGAACCATTGATACTAATTTAATCGAGTTGTGTGTATGATGTCATCTATACGGATTTCAGAAAGGCTTTTGAATTCCGTATAGATGAATTTCCAACTGGAGGACAAATTCTTTACACGAGATGAGGGACTGCCAATGGGATCGCCACTTTCACCAATCATAGCCAACATATATATGAAGTGGTTTGAAACTCTGGCCATTAGTTTCTGGAAGTGGCAGCAACCGTAGAAATAGCGTCCAGTCGCTCTCGCATGTGTCTGCGATTATCATTGAACCATTTAAATGGCGTTTTATTTGAAATATTGACTTTGACTAATGGGTAATAGCGATTGACAAGATTATCTAATGAAGTAATCAGAAGATTAGCTAAATTATCAACATTAAGCTCGTGTGTATAAAAAGAGTTCCAATTTATCTGACTGAGAGAAGTAATAAACGCCTCGGTATTTCTTTTGTTGATTTTTCTTTCGTATATTATATCTATTATTTTTCAGTTCAGGATTTATTCTTTTCAAAGGAAAATACTGACCGTAATGATCTGGCATTCAACTACTTTACTTATATACATGTTTTTGGGCAGGTCTGTTAAAATATTATCTATGCAACTCGACGTTGTGCTGCCCACTCTTGTTATATCTGTTAAAGTTATAGTCAAATCGAAAGAAATTATGACATTCGATAGTTCTCTCATAATGGCGGATGGATTTAGAAAGTTAACGTTGAAATCACCCAAAATAATGACATTTTTATAAAGCGGACGTGAATTATTCAGTAATTGTTCAAACATAGTTATGAATGTATTAAAATTACCTGTGCATGGTCTGTATAGTACTACAATAAGTATTTTTTCGGAAGTAATTTCAATGCTACAAAACTCGCAATGTCATACTCGCATAGAGTATGACATCCATAATAATCAGTTAACTAACAGTTTCTTGTACTGGTACAGATACATAGATGATATCGTAGTCTGTTTTACTGGTACAGATAGGCAATTAGGCAAGTTCATTGAATATGTCAGTTCCATCCACCCGTCAATAAAATTCACCACTGATAGGTAGATAAATAATTCACTTCAATTCTGACAGCCAATATGGGTTTCAAGTGGGCTTGTCAACCCAAGATGCCATCCTTTCTCTACATAATCATGTATTATCAAACTTCGACAACGGTGAAAAATCACTCGGTGTTTTTTTCGACTTGACACGAGCGTTTGATACCATACATCATGGTCTTCTTCTTGATAAACTGTTTGACATGGGCGTCCGTGGTCCAAGTCTGGAATGGATTGAAACCTATTCAACTGGTCGTACACAGGTTGTTAAAGTTAGGCTTCAGACTGGGTCATTTTTCTCTGAATCTCGAAACGTTGTTTCAGGTGTGCCCCAAGGTAGTGTTTTGGGGCCTACACTATGTATTTTATTTGTTAATGACCTTTCAAAAATTAATCATCCACAGTGCTCTATACAATTTGCTGATGACACATCTTTTACTGTCAGTGGTTCGGAATGTGAAACATTGTCAGTAAGAGCAAATGATGCTGTATNTTTCTTCTCCAAAAATAATCTGAATATTTTGAACTAGTTTTCTAATTAACATTGCTCATATGATGTTCTTGGATGCGTTTCTTAAATGTTATTCCACTTTGACCAATATATACGTCAGGGCCATTTCCACACTTCAACTTATATAGGTATTCCTGATTTCTCGAATTTTGACATTTTGTCTATTATTTTTAACTAACTTATTTAACGTAGTACCTGTTCTATATGCAATTTTAATATCTTGTTCATTCAAAAATGAAGCCACATTTTCTCTTGTTTATCCAAAATATATTGAAGATCTATAATTTTGATTATCTTTTTCGGAAAGTATATTAATTCAGCTTTGAATCTGTTGTTTCCTGCAATCTGCTAAATGATATCGAGTTCTTTATTAAAATCATCTATTGAAATAAAATTGACTAATCTGTGAATCATGTATTATAAGATGTTATTTTGTGTTAATAAGGATAGGTAGAATCTTAATGAATAGTAATTTTCGTATGAAAAGGTTTGTAATAAATTGAAGAATCATGTTTGTTGTTTATTCTACTGATTGTTAAGTCCAAGAAATTGGTTGAATTTGAGTTGTCTGCTTCTACTCCAATAGTGAATTTAATGTTTTCATGAATTTCGTCAATATACCTATGAAAAATATCTAATTGCCTCTTAGTATCTGTGAAACATACCAAAATATCATCCACATATCTATGCCAATACAAGAAATACTTAATCAAAGGCTGTTTAAGAATCGACTTCTCTAAATCCATGAAAAATTCAGAAACTGAGGGATCAACGGAGCTCAACGGATTTTCCATAATTAAACCTTTTGAAGAGGAATAAATATTGCTGTTGGGTTAAAAATAATTTTGTTTGAGAGATAACGACAGAAGGTCAATTATTTCTCGTTTTACAACTGGGTTCACTCTATTTATCTAATAATATACAACTAAAATAATGGTATCATCAGGAGAAATGCTGGGAAATAGATTCTGCACATTGAATGTTAATAAAATTTTGCGTTGTATGATAGAGTTATGTTATTTATTTATCGAGTCGTATGAGAGGAAGAGAAAAACTTTCCAAATTGAAAATATTAATGTGGAATATTTCACTTTCAGCCAATGTTTTTGATTTCAGTGGACAATTGAGAAAATATCGAATGAGCGATTGAATGAAGATTATCAGAATGATTATCAGTAGAATTTCAGTATCACTGTAGAGTGTAGACGTATTGATGCCTTTGTTTCAGAAAACAAAAACGTGATCATAACTCACGCCATAACAAAGTCAGCTGACTTATATCGCTACCCTCAAACCTAATATGATGCGAAACAATAAAATTCGCTGTTTGACTAACTGTTTAGCAGAATCCCAAAAACGATCATTAACGACTTCTGTACTATGATTTCTGCATGGCTCCCCTTCCAGAAGCTACGTACACACATTTTTCATGGGGTGGTATATAGGCAGGGTGGCCTACTGACACCCGTGATAATCAAATTTCAAAGACACGAAAATTTGGATCAAAATTTAGCGTGAAGCGTGCAAAAGAACAGCTGAACGCTAAACTCGCTTCCATCTCTGTCAGAAGGTATATAGCCGACAATCGCTGCATCTTTTTCAATGGGAAGCTTGTTGTTAAAAAATGTAACAAAGGGCTAATGCGAATCGGCATGGCGTCTGAGACTAAATATATCCTAATGTTAACTTTCCTGTTAGATTCTACGGGTGAAAATTTCCTCTGCCACCATCATTTGCAATGCTCGTAAGTTGTTGCGTATTGAATGTTCGGAAAGGGATTCGGTTCTAGTTGTCTCACGGGTACTAATTGTGTTGGTTCTGCCTTTTTGAACGAAAAATAATCGCATTTATATGATGGTAGACGAAGACGTGTAAGCCGTGCTAATTCATTTTATATGCATATTGATGGTGCTTATTTGAGGCACAATTGCGTGAAGACGAGGTGTTTATTTTGAATGAACGCTTAAAATTGCTTGTAATCAGGAGAAAATTGAAAATTTCATGTCGGTCATTCGATGCAGATTCCAAAGCGATGACATGAGATTATATGGAATGATATTTAAAAACATAATTCTCTTTGACTGACAGTCATCGTTTTCTACACGGATGACAGAAAAGTTTGAGAGTTATATAACATTCATACAATTTTTACCACTTTTATAGTACGATTTGTCTTCAGCCTCAGGTATAACAAGAGGAAAAAGTCGCTGGGGGCAGATCTGGAGAATACGGTGATTTTTATCAGCGCTAAAACACAAAATGTCTATAAATTGGTTGTTAAAAATCATGAAATAAAAAATAAAGCCATTACAAACCATTACAAAAAATAACAATAAACATGAATTTGCAATTCTCTACAAATCATCTTACACGGACATTATCATTGATAATTCCTCCACACACCCTTACTAGCATAAAGTTTCTGTATTCAATAGTACGCTTCACAGACTACTGAATATTCCACCGTCCGAGAGGAATTTCCAGAGAGAGAGCTGAGTTTGATCAAACAAATCATGGTCAACAACGGTTATTAGATAGATATTATAGACTCCATTCTTTCCAAAAACTACAAAAGCAAGCAATGGACCTGGTCTACCCAAATTCAACATGCGATAACATCAGTTACAGGACATTGCTATATTTGGGTGGACTAACCAATAATATGGCCCGTTTTTGTAACAATGCGTGTACTCAGCTTACAGAACGAATAATAGTTTAGGTGAATTCATTAATAATAATGAAGACAAAACTTCGGTGTCGGGTAGATCAGGAGTAATAAGCTGATTGCTCTTGCCCAAAAGTTTATATTGGTCAATCTGGGAGAACATTTTCTCAAAGAATTAAAGAGCATAGAAGTAGTTTTGTATACAGCACTTTTCAGCAGAAGGACATGAGTTCAATCATGAATATGATGTGTTACATTTAGAAGAGAAAAGTTTGAAACTCAGTTTTCTAGAATGTTAAGAAATCAATAGATTCAAGAATTTGGGTAATTTACTGAATGAAAAATTAGTATTGAATAACTCCCCCTTGCTAAATGGTTTTTGAAATGTGAAAACTGGGACATAAGCTCAGGTAATTTAATTAATTACAAACTTAGGTAAAAATCAGATACTTGAAATGTAGGTATAATTCAAAACCGATGACTTAAAAATACTCAAAGTGATAGAAAATTATGGAGACTACTCAGACGAAATAAATGCATAGTTCAGAAAAATTTTCGTTTACTATTTAATCAGAAAGTTGGATATGGAGAATCCATCCAGGAACACCTACTGATGGCAAAAATGAGTGCATTTGATATCATAGTGCCAATAACATTCTGTCCAAAGTAAGGTGATAATGAAATCGATTCAAAATCAGAAATGATAATTGGATTTACAAAAATATATTTGGAATGGATATGATGAGGAAATAAAATAACAATTTTTTCAATCCAACGGAAAACTTATTTTTAGAAGTCGTTTTGAGAAACGTGCACAAATTGTTCACATGTACATTGAACGTCTTTCTGACTATAAAGCCTGTGTCACACCTTATTAGCAATGAATAAAACGCAAACAGCTGCTGAAAATTATATAACAGTTAACCATAGGAAAACGATTGTAATGGAACATCCGAGAAAATTATTCGGTCTGCATTAATTGCACACAATAAACGTTCTGAAAATACTTTGGCAGAGTACATATGAATGAAGTGAAATCCAGCGGCACATTTAAAGTCCGCTTTTTGCAGCAAAGCAATCATTTTTGGAATCGGCGCGTGAGTATGCACTCTTCACGCTGATCAAGAAGTGCTTTGCCGTGCCGACGAAACAAAATATTAATCATTGCCATTGTTTCTACTATACTTTCATACCTACTAGATATTTTATTGTTTTCAGTGTTTTACTCAACCGTCTCATACGCCTATTATGCTTAGCAGATGAAATGGTTGCTTTTTATTTTCATTCAATTACATATACTGCCATACATGTGTCATTTCTGTAAAATTCATCGTTTTTTCCATCTGGAGTGATGCATTCATATACGTACATGGTTTTTATCAGCGCTAAAACACAAAATGTCTATAAATTGGTTGTTAAAAGTCATGAAATGAAAAATAAAGCAAAATAAAGTTGGGCCAATCCATGCAAACGAACATTTAGGATCTCTACATGTCAATACAATCCACCACTAAGAGTGAGGTAAATAATTCAATAAAATACCTTGACTAAACCATTACAAAAAATAATAATAAACATGAATTTGCAATTCTCTACAAATCATCTTACACGGACATTATCATTGATAATTCCTCCACACACCCTTACTAGCATAAAGTTTCTGCATTCAATAGTACGCTTCACAGACTACTGAATATTCCACCGTCCGAGACGAATTTCCAGAGAGAGAGCTGAGTTTGATCAAACAAATCATGGTCAACAACGGTTATTAGGTAGATATTATAGACTCCATTCTTTCCAAAAAACTACAAAAGCAAGCAATGGACCTGGTCAACCCAAATTCAACATGCGATAACATCAGTTACAGGACATTGCTATATTTGGGTGGACTAACCAATAATATGGCCCGTTTTTGTAACAATGCGTGTACTCAGCCCACAGAACGAATAATAGTTTAGGTGAATTCACTCTTCCTAAGTTGGAGCTAACAACAAAATGTCACTCCATCTAGNGATTAACCGATTTTTACCCTTAAAAACTCACCCCCTTCCATTTTTCGACCTCAAATCCACCATTTTCTTTTCATTTTTGTTTTATCCTCTTCTTCTTTCAATAGGTTTCATCCTACTATAATTTTTTTCACTTTTCACCTTTTTCAAAGACTCCAGCACTAGTCTAATTTCGCAGTCCTTTGCCATGCTTTTATTTCATTTTCGAATGATTATAACATATCGTTATAACATATTTATATCGTTACGTGAATGAATGTCATTACGATGTCATCGATTACATAAGCATACCGTGACATAAAAATCGTAATTTATGAATGAGTTGTGTGTTTTTTCTTATAAAGTTTTCCAGATTGGTTTCATTTCAGTTTGTGTCTGTTTGTATTTGTGTCACTTTGTTACTCCTTTGTATGATTTACACATCTATGTTGTGTCGTAGCATAGAATTACTTGTTTTAAAATTGATTGCTTCCTTTCTTCCTTTGAAAGAACCCCACATTTTTTGTATCAAGATGGAGTAGTAGAGCCAAAACTGTCTATATGCTTCAGAATAGATTTCACGTTCTGCTGCCAATCAATTCAGCACAATTTCAATAGCTTCAAATGTCTTTTGTCAGCAACATTATCTGTGATTCCATTTTACAATCATCTGAAGATTCGGGAAAGTTGAAACTAGAGAATTAAAGTTTCTTCGCTCACGAGCAGAATTCCTTGTTATCTTTGTCATTATAAATGAATTGGATGAAGCTTGAAATGCATTTAATGGAATTCATTACGGACCTGCGATTCAAGAGAGAAGCTGCTGATTTTCATAATAACTAGTCAAAAATTTCCTCAAATTCTATGTGATATTAATAGGCCTAATATCTCAAACAGTCAGAAATTATAATTTGAAGCAGGTAGGAAGAGATTAGTGGTTTCTGGTCCGTACAGCGTTTGATGAATTTATGAGACAGGATGAAAAGTGAGAGGTTCTTTTCAATTCAGATCCTGGTATGTTTCCGAAAGAGGCAAATTTATAAAATCACTGTACTTCTTGTTCTCACACATCGGTATTTTTCAATTAGGATGAAAAACTTTTTATCCATTTTGTATGGTAAAAATCAAAAGCGTTATATTTGAACACACTCATGAAATATTATTTCGCTATACAAACACGCAGAATATCGGAAAGTACGTACTATGATAGCTAAGAAGTAGCAAATTTTTGAACTCAAACTTTCCAAAATCCCAAATTGCCAAATTTCAGTTTCAATTCGTAGTTTCGTACTTTTTGTCACAAGAATTTAGAACTCAGAGTAGGAAGACCTATAGTGGGGTTGATTTTGAAATTGACACAATTTGCACACTTAGATAGTTGAATAATGAAAGTGTATGTATTTATTTATTTCCACAAAAATCCTCTCAATTTCTCAATATTTTGGTTTCGTTATTAGTCAGTGGACTATGCTTGAAGACTGGCAGTGAAAAAATCTACACAGTAGGTTGAATGGACTGACGCCTATCAGAAAACGACTACTCCCCTGAATAATCATAATGTTACAAAAGAAATGGGTTTTCAAGAAAAATTTGACCTGAATGTTTTTTGTATTCTGAAAAACAATAAAATTAGCTTTTTCATTTATGAAGATACACTGAATGCAGAGAGATATCTCCAAATATTAAGGACGACTGTAACCGATTTTCTTGAAAATTTGCCTTTAGAGGAATATAGGAATTCGTGGTTTCAACTGGATGGAGCGCCAGCTCATTCCACCCAGGAAGTTTCCAGGAAACTTGACGAACTCTTCGACGATCGTTGGTTTAGGCGTTTAGGGCCGTGGGATT
>NW_019295804.1:0-16504 GCF_000500325.1 Leptinotarsa decemlineata
ACTATATTGGACCAAGAAAGGAATTGTTAGAACACCAGAAAAATAATTGCCTTCAGCACTTCAATGAATCAGCAGTACCTAAACATGTAGTCAGAGAAATCATTCTTGTCATCACGTTCAAAGCCGTTGACAAAACTCAAAGCTAATATCTAAGAAAGCGCTCTTGTTCTTGAAATGAACTGATTACTAAGAGCTAGATTTCCGACCTGTTTTTTGGGAATCAAAGATATGAGAATGGTTCCACTGGTTGAACTGACGGAAATGACGACAAAAGGGTAGTTCGCAGAGAACAGTCCAAATCCAGAACTGACATTAATTGTACAGAACAAATACTCAACTTACCTTGGAATTTGCAACTCGTCTCTCAAATCGTCGTATATTATCAACTGGGTGAGTGTTTGGAGACCGTGTCGAGCTCCAAAGAAAGTAGTAGCTGTGATGAGCACTTGAATCCGCCCATCCGATAATTCGCTTATGTTCAAAGTATAGCTCTCGTCTGCGTCCAAAGTTAATCGTGACACTGAAGGCTTCTTGATATCGACGTTGACTATCACTGATTTACCACCTGCTTTGATGTTTCCTCTCACCAAGGCCTGCAATATGAATTAATAGAAAGATAATATTCTCTTATAATCCAAATATGTTAAAACATTAGTAGTACCGACCTAAGTAATGGAGCTCATCAGGACCAGAAGACACCTGTAGAGAGGATACCAACAGGCACTTGCCCCAATGGAAAAAAGATGCTTGCACAGAGCCAGCAGAATTCTGCGGCAGAAGCTGCGTGTACTTCGAGGGCAACAATCGACAACCCGTATGGCAGAATTCAACACCGAAGACCAGTCTATATGGAATATGCAGAGCGTACTGAGGAAGGACCACCAAAAACCAGGCCCACCAATACACAGTGAGCATGGTATCGTCTACATCGATCAAGAGACAATTTCGAAAGATAGAGTAGAGAAAATTAGGTTTCCATTACAGACGAGGTGGAAAACAGTCGAAAAGACGGTGTGCAGACTGGGGCGAAGGGACGATGTTCAACCCCTGAATCCCACATCCCCCGAGGAAGTCAGAGGCATCGTGAGAGGCCTTGCTAACCGGAGATTCCTAGGCCCGGATCAAATCCCAAACTGGGAGCTGAAAGCCCTACCCGGGAAGTGTGGAGCGGCAACTAATAATCCTAGTGGATGAACAGGTCTGTTTCCGGTCAAAATACTCTACGTAGACAAGAAACTAACATCACATCTCATATCCACTAGAGGTTAGGGTTGACGAAAGCCGCTAGTCATAAACTCTACCCACATCAACACCAAAATATCCTGCAGATTTCAATATTCATATCAACTAAAACTCTATTTAAGGAAACATAAGTAACACCTCTATACTTGTTCTTATATCTGGAAAGGGTATAGAATCGACCATAACTGGCTGGATCTAAACCATGCTAGTAAACAGAACTGCAACTACGACTTTTCAAGGCGAGGATATCAGGTTCAGGGTCACCAGGGGCTGCCCTCAAGGTGGGTACTATCTCCCCTTCTGTGGTCGCTCCTGGTGGATAGTCTGCTTGATGCCCTCGTTGATCTGCAAGCTTATGCAGATGACCTTGTCATCCTGGCAAGGTCCACGTCGGGAAGGGTAGCTTGATATATCCTCCAAAGCGCGTTGGACGTTGTTCACAGTTGGTGCCTGAGGGAGCAGATGTCTGTCATCCCCAGCAAAACTGTCTTAATCCCCTTCACCAAGAGAAGGAAATTGGACGATCTAACACCACTTTCATTCAATGGTGTGGTGATTCCATTTGGAACGGAGGTGAAATATCTTGGCTGGGAGACTCACCTGGAACGCTCACTTAGAAAAAGTTTTACCCAAAGCCAGACTGTCTCTATGGACATGTCGAAAGATTTGTGGTAAAACTTGGGGTTTAGGTCCCAAACAAATCCATTTGATTTATGTGATGATTGTCAGATCAATGATCACGTATGGTGCAATTGCTTGGTGGCCGAAGGCTTTACAGAAAACGGCCCAAGCGAAGCTCTCTGCCTCACAGAGACAGGCTTGTCTGGCTATCAGTGGTGCCATCAGTACCACACCGTCAGCGGCCATGGAGAGACTGCATACAGACTTGTGCACATTGCCAATTGCACAAATTAATTCAATGCAGAGTGCAACAGACTGTTGGTTGACATTGGAAGTCACAGCATTCTGGAAATGACCTCTGACTTTATGCCTCCAACTGTCAACTACGAACTGNCTAGAAAAAAATTATAACGAAAATTCCGATTTTCAGTTGTTTCAAAACAGTATTTTGTTGAGTAAAAAAAAGCAAATTTGCCCCAATTCAAGCTTCGACGTATTTGACGACGTATTTGATGCTTTATAAAGCTCAGATCAGACTTTCAAGTGACTTGGCACATTTGATTCCACCAAGAGCGGTATATATCAGAAATACGCAACGGACTGTGGCTTCTCATCGTTTCTAGGTGCAACTCAGTATACCTTGGAGTTCACTGATCAAGAACTCTTCCATTTGGAGAATTGAGTTTATGAGGAATAAACTTCCTGAGAACAATTTTCCAAATGGATTCAATCTGCAGTGATTCAAATCCAAATCCACAGGCACCGCTCCTAGAGCGGCTCAAGGATTTTCCTGTAGTGCTTGTGTTTTGTCCTTGAGAAAATATAGATTAGATACCATTACACTGTCATGTATGACTCTATAGTTCGCAGTTGTAGATCATTTTCGAATATATCTGCTCTTACCACCCTTTATTTAACTTAACAGTTGACCTGAAAACTTCGTAGGCTAACAGAAAAACATGTTTTGATAACATTTTATTTTATCATTTATTATAGTTGCTTTCAACACAACGAATATACCGGTTCTATACTACAGATTAATAGTCCGACAGCTGTGAAATATTTCATCGAGTCACTACACTGTCATGTAGTGACTCGATGAAATATCTTGATGTGTGTTTTTAATAAAATTTGTATTTTTCCAACCATATTAGATCAAAAGCAACTGAAGTTTCGAGAGCTTATGACTCTATAGTTCGCAGTTGTAGATCATTTTCGAATATATCTGCTCTTACCACCCTTTATTTAACTTAACAGTTGGCCTGAAAACTTCGTAGGCTAACAGAAAAACATGTTTTAATAAAATTTTGTTTCATCATTCATTATAGTTGCCTTCAACACAAGGAATATACCGGTTCTATACTACAGATTAATAGTCCGACAGCTGTGAAATTTGAACACGTGTCTATCAAAGGTTGAGGTTTGAATAATACAACCAGTGGCTCTCTTACCACGTGATCCGCCGAGTTGCCGGGGACCTTCAACCGCTCTTAGGATGATATTCTCATCCAACGCGTTCAGTGCTGTAGTATCGAAGGATTCGACGGTACCACGGGCATCGGATTAGTTATAATAAACGGTCGGAAATTGATACTGTGTTCAATTTATTCGCTGTTGTTATTATTGTTTTTAGTTTTTGTAGTTGGTTATAAATAACTTACCACAAAATCTTCTATAATANACCTATTGAGACATATATGAGACATATTTATGACGTTTTACCAAATAGTTCAATGGTGAAAAAACAGAATTCATAACATCCAATTACGAACGGGAAATAAATTATAAATCATTTTTATGATCATCTCATTAAGAAAATAATCATCTAAAACTATTTTGGTCTTTTTACAGTCCACCAAAACCATCATATGCCCGATATTTTGCAGGGTTATTCATTCAAATTTTTCGAATTAGTATTCGCATGAAATATCATTTGTGTTTTGTTTTTGTTTTTTTTTTGATAGGTCATCCTACTGTTATTTAACCACATCAATAGTTTTCCGATCATCAAGACGCCCAGTAATTTCTTCGATATATTTTAAAAGTTTCATAAACAACACCTCACGATTTGATATGTACAAACTTTATCTGAAAAATATATCAAATCACTGAGCTACTGTGTTAGCGAAACATGTCATGATATATTTTTCAAATATAGTTTGTGGAAATCAAATCGTGAGGTATAGTTTATGAAGTTACTGTGGATCTTCACCAAGTAACGGCCGAATCAATCAGAAAAAAAATCATTTAGAAGGTTTACATGAGAACCTCAATGGAATTACTGAGAAACATAAACCGTTCTTAACGGAGATTGACGAAAAAATGAGCGACAGAGGAAAAGCGCTGAGATATTTGAGCATGACCAACTCTAAAATTGTAGACAATTTCGTTGGTCAATTAAAATCCACTATGAAGTGGACACAATGTGAATTCTCATCAGTAACCTTTGATCCTCTCTGGGATTGGTCTCTCCCTATACCACAAAGAACTGTCCAATTGAGTTTGTCACAATGCTTGGATTTCTTCACAAGAGTAGAAACTCTGGATGGAGATAAAAAACCAACTTGTCCGGGGTGCAAGGAAAGAAGAAAATGCAGAAAGTTCCTATCAATCCATAAGTTTTCCCGTATTTTAGTAATTCATTTAGAAAGATTCTCTCCAACGGAAAGATTCAGAGGCAAATTGAATGTTGCCATTGACTTTCCTTCAGAAGGATTAGATATGAGCAATTATGCAACAGACAATGTTGCTCCTTGTCGTTATAATCTATATACAATTTCGAATCACAGTGGGACTACACAGCATATTGCAAATACCCTTATAGTGGCACGTGGCATGAGTACAACGATTCACACGTGTGCCCAATTTCACCGAGATATTTTGTGAGTAAGTAGGCATATGTCCTCTTTTATGAACAGGAGGAAACGAAGCAGCACTTTTGAGGCGTTTTATTTTTCTCTTTCTATGAGCTAAATTCTGTTAATTGATTTGTATTTCATTATAAAACATACTTGAAATTGAAGCAAAAAAAAATACATTTCTTACCTTCCAACACATCATACAGTTTATCCTGAGTAGGATCAAACTGCCCGCAAGGTGGTTCGACGCAGAAACTCTGCCAAGGCTGATAGTTGAAGCACGTCAGAAAACCAGTATCTTGCCATCCTTCTCCAACATGAGCAGGGGCATCGAATTCAGGCAAGACTCGAACGCCACGTATCAGTCCATACTCGATAATGTCTTTGATATCGCCATCGGTATATATTTTGCTGGGAGTATACGCTCCATACTTTGTGAGGTTAGGGTACGACTTGGAAACGTAGGGAAAACTATGAGAGTCCGTGATGTGCCAGTGGAACGTATTGAGTTTTGAGGCGCCCATGGCTTTGAGGGTTTTTTTGATGACTTTGACTGAAACATAGTTCCTGGATGTGTCAAGAAGAATTCCTCTGTATGGGTAAGCCGGCCTATCCGTGATCAGAACGTCCCTGAAAGCATGATGGAATGAAATGTAATCCACTTAGGTATATATTAAGTTATTTCAAAAGTTTTATCCGTTTTAATGTCATGTGTATTTGTAGCTCCATATCTCAATAAATATTCATTCTACTGTATGGGGATGTATACTGATTGATATAGAATTTTGTACTCTATAACTTGATGCTGTTGATTTTTTTCCTAATATCAATGTTTTGCCCCTTTTCAGCTTATGACTCTTATGGCACTTTCGTCATTTCTAATATTCTGAACATGAAGCTCGGTATTTGACGTTGGTTAGATTGAGTTTTTCCAAATTCTAACCTCAAGGAGGCTGGACCTTCTTATGGCATTAGATGTAAAAGTGAAATATCTGGCGTAGAATAAATCCGAAAACAACAATACGGTGTTGCACTTCGTGAATTATGAAGCCAAGCTCTCTTCCAGTAGAGATCTTTTCATCTCTAAAGTCTATCCAAATCCAAGATAGAGTAAAACAAAACAAAACAAAACCGAAGCGTGATGTTCACGTGATCGCCCAGTGTCAGATGGAAAGAGCAGCGTTCATTGGTGAATTCGCCTTCTTGGTACGAGTTCGGTACCAGCACAGGTTTGTAATCAGTCGTTTTGCGTGTTTGTGTGGCGTGCGTTATAGTATATTGTTTACAGATGATTTAACAATAAGCTTTGCACGGACTGGTTATTAGTCATATTAGGAAAAGCTAGTTCCAGAAATTCACATAAGTTTTCGGTACTCCTTGAACATTTACCACAAAGTAAACAAGTGAGGATTTTTTCAGCAAAAGATTCACAAGACGAGATGGGCAGTACGGAATCATTCAGTCCAGAACGGTCAGGAGTATTGATTTTGCTATTGTTTTGCTCACGAAGAGTATTCAACAAAAACCCCAAGAATTCGAGTTGTCCTTACGAGTATCTAAAGACTCCAGGAAATCGGTTGGAGGGAAAAATGATACCTTCCTACGAAACTGCAGCTGCGTGAACAGGTGTTTGAGTTTGATGAATAAGTAGGAAACATTCCCGTTCTCGTTCATCATTAAAACTTCGTTCTTGAAATTCTTCGTCATGAGCAACACTTGTAAAATGTTATTCATGTAGCAATTGTTTCCTAAATTATTCATTTAAATTTAAATTTAAAAGAACCGAAAGATCAATATCTTGACCCACAACAATGACAGTTTTATTAGTATCACTGGCAATTTCTATCGAGGTCTCAATTATGTCAGCATCATCATCTTCTACTTGTTTACAGAAAAACCCATTGTTGTACACTACTCTGTATCTCCAATACTGGCTAACGGTTTTTACAGCTGCTACGAAGTAACAGATATGTAGTCAGGCCCAGACCCTCCTGGCTCCTTTCCCACTTCTCTATGAAATACCTTTCAATTGGCTAAAACTTTTCCGTAGATCTCTCAGGAATATAAATTATTTCGAAACAGCAATAAATAGGCATCTACAAATATTATTTAAAGAAGATTCTAAAACCTTCTCAAAATATTGTAGATGTTTTATTAAATATTACCTTTATTAACTTATTTGTTAATTATAGTAGTATATTTCGATTTGCAATTTTTTCGTTTATCAATGAAACATGGAATCCTACGCTTTTTGACTGATTGAAGTGTAAATTTTAATGGACAGCCCAAAATTGTACATAGTGATTAAAAAATTTTTTCGAAAACGAGTGTTTTTCGATTGTTTGCATTTTCTGAGATCATTTACTATACCTAGTAATGTATATTTTTTACACCATCAGAAAGTAGAGATTTCAACGAACAAAAAGCACACCGACTTTTTGACAAAAGCTGATATTTTGGCGCGGGAATTTTCGATTGAAAATTAGGGTGCTTTTTTGATATTAAGTCAAAATGAAGTGAAACGAATTGANAAGAAAGTACTTTGGAAACATGAACATTAAATGATGGGAAAGAAAAGATACTTTCGAAACAACTTCTTTGATTTGAACATTGAGTTATAACAAAATCACGTTTTTCTATCCAGTTTATACTCCGAATCTTCGATATGGATTTGAAATAAATATATGAATAAGATACAATATTCAATTTCACTCACATGGAACACGTATTTCGAAGTACACCATTATCGACGATAGTGGATGTAAGTGGAGTTTTGTATCGTAACTTTCTCATATATCATACTGTGTAGTGATTATAACAATTATGTTTCATTCGAATCCATACCAAATGATTGGAGTACCCAAAAAAATGTTTTTGTATAATTCAATGTTCATATGGAAGTAATGGTTTCGAGTGAGCTTTCAGTTTGTATATATCATAAAGTAACTTCTACGCATAATATATACACCGTGAAGAGTTTATTTTGAATTCGAGTGGTTGCTTTCTTTCGGAAGATTACCAAAGTTGTATACAAATAGTATCCAAAAACATACCTATCTCAAAATGACATATTTCTTTAATCAAACCCTCAGTTTTCTATAACTGAGTGTATATGCTGAAAACATATATCTTCCATAAAATGATGAATTGGTTAAGGCTTTCGCGGCCGAGATTTTCATTGTTACAATCTACATTCGTGTTTGAAGGCCGTAGTGGTTTGAAACTGTATCCTAACGTTTCCCCAGCACGAGTGGCTGGCTTCTTCAGAGGTTTATTTATCTTGATGGTTCACTGATAGTTCGATGCTCTTTAAAAGCGTGTTTTTTAGTTTTTCAAACTATATTCATTTTTTTAACAGACATCTTATGCATGCCTCATCAATGTGTGACGTTCGAATAGTGACTAATGTTTATTCACTATTATTCCATCAGTCCCTTCATTATTCAATATTAGTTTCAGAGATGGAATTATTGGAAGATCTGGAGTGTCCCATTTGTAAATCATACTTGGAACCCCCCATTTATCTGTGTCAGAATGGCCACAGCACTTGTAGCAACTGTCGTAATCGTATCCGCCAGTGTCCGCTATGTCGAGGTAACATGACTTCTGCAAGAAATGTTACACTTGAAGCTTTAGCTACGAAGCTGCAGTATCCATGTCAAAACAAACCTTGGGGATGCCCGGAAATGGTACATTACAGCGGTCGAAAAGAACACGAATCGAAATGCGGTCATAGAGGATACCGCTGCTTGGAGTGCAAATGGTTAGGTCGTTTAGAAGACCTCGAATCCCATGCAGTATCAAACCATCAAAATTTCTTGTATAAAAGTTCGTCGGGTCACTTTATATTCTGTACCAAAATTAAAAATAACTCTTCTGTGGTGAATATTGTGAAGGCATTCAATAATTTATTTTGGCTTCAAACTATTCTGAATACCTCAACGTTGTCGTGGAAAGTGAAATTCATCGGAAAATCTGAAGATGCAAAAAAATATCGCTGCGAAATGAAGTTTTCCAAATTTGGTAGTGACTGTACTAAAGTTATACTCATCAATTGCTGCCAGCCTTTGGATGATGACTCAACAACCCTTCAAACTAGTAGAGAACTTGCTGTTAACTATAAAGATGCAAATTCAGACCTGGTTTACTATTTGACAATAAGCCCGATGTAATAAATGTGACAATATACGGGTTGTCTTAGGAAGATTCTGGAAAAACTGACACAGTGACATATTTAAGTTTCAATTTCATTAACTACACCCTACCATTTGATCTTCACAACCTTCATTTTTTTAAATATATCACAACATGTTCCGCTGACAGTAGAGTTTTCATCTATAATAATTTTAAATTATCTTGCGTTAATGGCCTTAGTACGATTGCGCACGGCTGGTATAAACCTCAAAGTAGGAATGGGTCAATTGAGGCTGGGCGCGGGAAGCGCTTACTGCGCAACCTCTGCTGCAGGCAACAAGTGATGCAATTGAACCCAGGTTTGTGTTTAATAAAACCTACAAAATACAAATCAAGCAGAACACAGAGTCAGATGCTACAAATGCAATACGGATTTATACAGACGGCTCAAATACCAAAGAAGGCTCAGGATGTGGAGTGTACTCCAGATCACTAAGCCTAAGAATTAAGTGGGGAATGGGAAGAAATACCAGCGTGGTCCAAACAGAACTGGCTGGTATCTCAATCGCCACAAAAGAAATAACCAAGAAAAGAATTTCTGGCAAAAACATAACAATCTGCACTGATAGCAGACAAGCACTATTAGCCTTGAACAGACACCGTGTTACTTCAGGGCTAGCACTAGAGTGCCACCAAGATTTAGCCAAAGCCTCGGTAGATAATAACATTATCCTGAGGTGGGTTAAAGGGCACGACAGGAGTAAAGGTAATCGCATTGCCGACTCTTTAGCCAAGGAAGCGGCTGGACTAAGAATTTTAGGACCAAGTGGCACCCACGGCCTGATGACTTCGACAATTGCGGAACTAGTCAAATGTTACACCCATGCTCAATCTTTAAAGAGATGGGATGAAATCAAAGGATGTAATCTTGCCAGGATCACCTTGGGCGACCCTGGGAAGCTGGCGCCGAAGAAATATCTGGCGATGACCAGGAAAAATCTACGCCTTACAGTAGGATTTCTGACTGGCCACTGTCAGCTAAGGAAACACCTACATAATATGGGGCTAGTGGACACACCTCTATGCAGGATGTGTGAACAGGAAGATGAGACTGTCAGGCATGTCCTGTGCGAGTGCCCGGAGTTATCGTCAATAAGAGAGTGTGTGTTCGGCGAGTCTTGGCCTACACCTGCCGATATAAAGGAGATGTCTCCCAGCGACCTGTCCACCTTCCTGGAAAGGACAGGATGGACGACGACCTAGGAGGACAACTCCTCGGGAGGATGTACAATGGGTCACATGTGGCCTAAGTGCGTGGGCTTACACTCACCCTCCCTACTCTACAGATACAGATCTAAAAGAACAATTCCAGTCTCAAATTACCTACACTGTAGGACTGACACTTATCAGAAAACAACTTCTCCCCTGGCTAATACCACGAAAGGTGTCAGTGCCTTATTCGATTTTCAATTACTGGAACACACTTGCAGACCAGTATCAGTCCATTAACCTACAGTGTAGGTAATTTGAGACTGGCCTGAACGAATTGTTCTTTTAGATAATTTGATTTACAGCCAGTCTCCAACTGAATTTTTCTTCCGTATACTAGGAATTGGGCAAATTTCGGATATGCGGTTGGTTACCTCGTTCACAGGCAGATGGGGCAATGACAAACATGTTGTTTGTTGTTCGCTTCAGCCCAGTTCGAGGAATAATGCTCTGAAGGAATTTTACTTTCAATTATCGGAAATCATCGACTTTATGTTGACGATAGACACTACCATGCACTGACGAGTGGACAAGTGTGTTGAGGAGCCATTAGCATATTTGTTCAAATTGTGTATGTAGAAAGGCTACTGGCCAACAGTATTCAAAAAATCGATTGTTATTCCTTTGTTTAAGAAGGGTAATACAGATGAATTGAAGGGGTTATATTTTTAGGAGTGAATAATTTTTGGGAAAGAAAGTTTTTGGCTTTCAAAATGGAGTAGTAGAGAACCAAAAACTTTCTTTCCCGGTAATACAAATATTGCGACAAATTATCGCACCATATCGCTGATAACAAATCTAACTAAAGTTATCGAGAAATCACTCAGAAAAAGACTAACATCATACATCTCAAAATTGAATTTAATATCTTTCTTATTAGTCAGTGGGCTATTTTTGAAGACTGGCAGTAAACAAATCTAAAGAAATGAACTTTAAACGTTCAAGCCGTTGGATTATATCCGAGTATATCCTGCACTGACGCCTGTCGGATATAATCCAACGCCCAACGTACCACAAAAAGAACACCCGAAAAAAAATCATCATGTAATTCCATTAACACCAAAATCACTTTTGCAGCATTCATATACTTACCTGGCTCCAAAAATATTCAATACTAAAATCACGTCTGTTGTCCCACCTCGATACGACACAGGAATTGGTTTTTTGTTGACTCATATCAAATATTCCCGAGCCATTTCATCACTGTTTGCATTGTGCGTAAGCGGCACACCGTTATTACTCATTAAAATGAGGGTAGGGGTTGGGGGTGGCACACGGGATTACGCAGGACGTGGGTGTTCTTTTTTATCAAACAGAAATTGATTTCATCTCTTGGTTCGTACGGATACAAGCAGTTTCTTTACAAAGGAGCACTGCATTCCATAAAGTTATAGGGTTTTCAGTCATTGCTTTTCGAGTTTGAAAGCCGTGGATTTTTGGAATTTCTTCCTGACGTTTCGCTGGCGCTAGTGGCTAGCTTCTTCAGAGGTTTAACCATCATGGCTTGCTGTCCGATGACTACCTTTTCGGCTTCGTAAAGCGTATTTATGCCTTGTCAGGTAATCCGTTGTATCTGTACCTGGACTCGTACCTGCTCTTGTACCTGTTGTCGTACCTGCACTTAAACCTGGAACATTAAAAATCTTGTTGCCTGTTGTCCTGTTCGTTATTCTCAAATTCCTCAAAATGGGGTTCCATATTTGATTGAGGGTCACCGCTTCTTCTTCAAACCCACGAGGAAGATACAACAAAGCCTCAGATGGGCTAAAGACAAAAGAGACCCATTATCAGCAGCAGGAGTCTATCGCATTCCGTGTACTTGTGGAAAGGTATATATCGAAACCACCAAACGATCCATGGGAACAAGACTTAAAGAACATAAAAGGAACTGCGAACTAGGCCAAACGGACAAGTCAGATGTGGCAGAACACACACTTACTGAAGGAGACCACAGAATTTTGTTTAAAAACACAGAACTAATTGCCCCCAACCAGGGATACCAAAGCCGACTGGTACGGGAGGCAACAGAGATCCACAAACATACGGCCACTCGCGCCATCGAAACGTCAGGAAGAAATTCCAAAGATCCACAGCTTTCAAACTCGAAGAGCAATGACACTGAAAACCTCAGCCGTGAAAGTCTAAGTCATTTTGTCAAAAACCTCTACGGGAAGGAAATTTGAGATTATACAACCAACTGAATGGAGGCAGGAAACGTAAAACACACTTACTGGAAACATTGACATTTGTCGAAACGTCAACATAACACAAAGCCTTTCTACGAGAACGTATCCATCATACACGGAGCTAGCTAGCGGAGACAGACAATGCCTTGTTGAAACTACACCTTGAACTTGGCAACCGGATGAAACCCGAAGACTGGGACAAACTTGATGGCATATCTTATTCAAAAGTGGAAAAAGAACTGGAGAGAGTCAGCACAAAACAAAAAATGAAGTTCGAAAAACTACACGAGGCTGTATGTACAGTGGCCTCTCGTTTAGACGTGTCCAGAGTGGTCATAATACAAACGGACCGGGTTCTCACTGAAGATGAAACGTCAGTGTTAGCACGAGGCGGTAACTTCGCGATCATGCCATGACGGGTTCCAAACGAGGAAATTATCGCTGATGCAGAATCGACAATCAGGAATATACCAGATAAAGAAGCGGAAGAAATCAGGATTGTGACAGCAAACATCCTGAGCAAGGAACGACCTCCTAAATGCAACATCCCTAAAAGAGAGATTGCAGCCTTAAAGAGCTTGAACTTCCAGCAGACAAAGAAAATGCCACGTGATTCTGAAAACGGAAGAATATAACAACAAAATTGAAGAACTACTAGACCCGGCAAACTATCGCAAACTTCAACGGAACCCAACGCAATCTAAGTTAAGGAACGTGAACAAAATCGTCAGATCTTCCTCACTGTCGGAAACCACACAGAAAGCTATTCTTAGAACTGAAGCTGTTCCACCTAGGCTCTACAAACTTCCGAAAATACACAAAACCAACATGCCACTGAGACCGATAGTCAGTACCTCGGGCTCTCCGACAGACATTTTGGTCAGCTTCGATGTGGTGTCCTTTTTTACCAATGTCCCACTGGAAGACTCTCTAGGGGGTTAGCCCACGTGTTCCCGAATGACGTCGTCGAACTCTTTAGAGCTTGTCTCATAGGAAGTTACTTTCAATGGGAGGTAAACTTCTATGGGCAACTAGATGGCATTGCGATGAGGAGTCCACTTAGCTCAGTGATAGCAAATCATTTCATGGAACAGTATGAAGGGAAGGCGATAGACACTTTTGAATTGAAGCCGACCTTGTGGCTACGTTACGTGTATGACACCTTCTATATATGGGGCTCATNGGGTTACATCGATCAATCTACTTCTTAGAAAAAGACTATTGATGAAAGAATAATCCCAACAGCGAGCTCCAGCGTTACAGCATCGTCCTCTTCACTTCAAGAATTAAATGTTAATATCCGTGAAATTGTCAACTCAGATAGTTCAAATATATTATACAAGGCTCTTCAACATCGCAAGGTATTAATATCAGCAGTTGTTCTAATTGTGCTTTTCATATTAATGTTCATAAATAATAAAAATAATATAATCAATGTATGTATTACATTTGCAACAGAATTTAATTGTATAATTAATTGAATAATTATGTTTTATTTATCATTATTTGTTCGAAAAAATGTGTTGAAAATATTTTAACACGCTGTTAACACTCGTATTAATATTTTTAACACGCTACTTTGTGAACATCATCTTTTAATACTCTTGACAACCAATTAAAAGGTCAGTTTTAATGACAGTTGTTCAAAAAACATGTTGCAAGCAAGATTGAGAGTATTTACAAAAATATTATACAATTGGATATTAGATAATGCTGGAAAAATAGATAATTCATTTTATTTTACCTTATTTTGCCTTAATTCATAATAAAACAGTTTTGTTGATACATTTCACATTTTTTCAATGACAGAATTCTATTAAAAATTGTCATAATTTTTATTTTTTAAATAACCCAGTTGAACACTAGTCTTCAACTTAGTAGACTGTTGAATACATGTATAATACTAACGATTATTTCAACATGTACTCGTACACACATTCATTTGATATTGTAGGTACACTTGCTAATACATTTGAATTTGAATTTGACAAAGAAATAAAATCGGATTATGTAATACCTTTTCTAAGTGACTATATTTCTGAAGTGAAAAAAAGAGTTGATAAGATAAGATAGTGTTTTTATATTTGCGTATCACAAGATATAACAGTGTATAATATATATCGGTGATCCACTAATGATGGAAAAAACACATAATCAAGTTTTTTGACAAATGGTTTCATTGGCACACCACGAAAGAAGTACGAAAGCTATGTAAGTAAAATACCGTTATAGAAATGCTAACATGTAGACTGAAAGCTAGAATAATTTGACAATCATTATCTTGCCTAATAGCTAATACTCCGATACGTTTTTTATATAATATTTGCGGCACCCTTACAATGCGACAAGGATATACGAGGTCTGTTCAAAAATACTGCGACTTTCCATTTTTCTCAAAAAATATTCACTTATTCATCAATTTATATTTTGTCCCCTTCAAAGTAGTCCCCCTCAGATATAATACACTTGAGCCACCGTTTTTTCCTATCTTCGAAGCAGTTCTGATATGCACTTATTGGTATGTCCTTGAGTTCTCGGCGAATCAGTTATTATCTTCTCAATCGTTGCGAAACGCCGGCCTTTCATGAGTTTTTTTCATCTTGGGAACAGGAAAGTGTCACAGGGGCCCAAATCTGGTGAATACGGTGGCTGACGCATGATTACGGTATTGTTTTCGGTCAAAAATTTACGAACGAGCAATGACGAGTGAGTAGTTGCATGATCGTGATGCAAAAGACATGAATTGTTCTTCCACAATACCGGACTTTTTCTTAGTATTGCTTCTCGGAAGCGATGCATAACTTCAAGATAATACTCCTTATTGAATAGTTCGATTGGTGACTTATTTATTTTGTAGAAATTCATGTTGAATATAGAATAAAGAAAATACTTTTGTCTACTTTCTACTGTGTTTATTTATTCGTTACGGCCGGTATCGGCTTATAAGGCAATTTTCTTGTACCAGGTTCATCAAAGCCACAAAAACCCAGACATCGGTTTTCTCCAAGAAGATAAATATCTCCGAACCGGATATAATAATGTCAGGTCACACAAGCTGTCTGCTTCGATAGGTTTGTTCGGGGTGAAAATGAACACCAATATGTCTTGGCATAATCAGCAAAGGCTGCTTCTCGAAAGCTTGGAACACTGTTCCAAACTAGAAAACTGTACACACCTCAGCAACTTTTGATGCTTTATAAAGCTCAGATCAGACCTTCTTTGGAGTAATCTTGAAGTTGCTGGATTTCACAAGCAACCTGGATAGACTGGAACATCGAAGAAGGGTTGGAGATTTGTCTCTTTTCTATAGATACTTTCACGGGAAGTGTTCAAGTGACTTGACACATTCGATTCCACCAAGAGCGGCACATATCAGAAATACGCGACGGACTGTTGCAGCTCATCGTTTTGAGGTTCAACTTAGTACACCTCGAACTTCACTATTTGAGAACTCTTTCATCTGGAGAACTGCGTTTATGTGGAATGAACTTCCTGGAAACATTTTTCCAAATGGATTTGATTTCTAGCGATTCAAATCCCATTTGAATCGCTACTTTCGCACAGGCACCGCTCTGTGAGAGCCTTGAAGATTTTCCTTTAGTGCTTGTGTTTTGTTCTTAAAAAAAGGGTGAGCTTTGTCATTAACCTCTTCTCGACCTTCTGTGAAAAGCTTGTACAACTCGTAAACATTTTTCTGCCTCAGAGTACAACCATCGTACGCTACTGTCAATTTAAGTGTTTTTGGGCAGTTAATTCCATTTTTCACACAAAATTTGATGCAAATTCTTTGATTTGTTTTTTTCGATAGCAGAAAATCGTTGAACACGCAAAGCACTTCACAATTTTATGCCTCTCACCAACAAACTAAACATGCTGAACAACTGAAACTGTGAACATATGTTTGAAACGAGTGTACCAAGATAAAAAATATAAAAAAGTCACTAATCGAATATACGTAGCCCGCAAAATTCGAACATTTACCTTATTACTCGCTTTATATTAGCTTCACCTGTATGTATGTTTGTTTGTATGTATGTTTGTTTGTAACTCTCAAGCTCGGGATGTGTATTGACAGAATTATCGGTATTATTGCTTGATCTATTCGTGGGCAGATGACGCTGTACGTAACCTCATTGATATTTCTTAATCTATTCGCGGGCAGATGGCGCTGTACGTAACTATCAATTATTGCTT
>NW_019295805.1:0-15371 GCF_000500325.1 Leptinotarsa decemlineata
AGTATACCTACTTGATAATGGGGTGAAACCCGAAACCGGTCGTATAAATAAAATTTACCAGTTGTATTTAGACAAAAGGGTTTTCATTTATTTCATTTGAATGATCATAAATTACCATAAAGGAAACAAGTCATCAATCACACATATTAGACACAATGTGTTTTGTGATTGGATTTGCGATTTCCAGAGCTTGACTGATTTGATACATTGTGACCATAAATAGCCCCCCCTTTGAACTATCGGAGTCTATGAAATAGAAATTTATGTTCCAGAGGTGGAGAGTTGTACACGGTGCATATATTTGATGTGAAAAACTTCTTTTGAAAAATTCATTTTTAAACATTGGTGGCAATTATTTTTTCAATCTTACATTCACAATGTGAAAACCATCAGAGCAAAACGTGGTTTCACAAGTAAGAGGATGTTTTAGTAATTATAATTTTCTGGAACAAACAGCATGAAAAAGTATTCTCTCCTCCATATTAAAATCATGGTCATTACAATCAAAAATTTAACCATTCATTGTAGAAAAAAGTACCATACACAGTCGCCTTTAATTGCAGCCATCGCGTTTATCTTTTCTTGTTAGCCACGCGAAATCAACTGCCTCAGATTATCTTGCACACTCTTACTCAGCAACGATTATTTCAGCAGATCTTGTGTTTTGTTAATGTTCGAGTGTTGGTCTAACGTTCACTGAACCAGTGGACCCACTTTTATCCACCACATTATCACCGTATAGAAGTGAACAGAAGTAAATTCACTTCCGTCGGCCTCTTTGATGTTTCGGGACGAGATTTTATTTTTTGCTGGCATGTGTCAAATTTCAAAGTATAATAAATGCTTACCCTTGTGAAAAGAGAAAATGAATAATCCAAAGGAAAATTAATTGAATAGAACTGGCCGATACTTGATGAAAATTCATATTTAAAGTAATAAATACAGTTTATTGTATGATTTTCACTATAGAGGGTTTTACAAAAACCGCGACACGTGTTTCGCTATAAAATAGCTTTCTCAAGCATACACTAAAAGTTACTTTCAAATTACAACCATTTCATAACTAAACGATCAGGTATAAATTCATCAACGATATCAATGAATTTTTCGAAAGTACCGTAAATATACCTAACTATTTTTACCTGGAAATGAACAGATTCAGTAATGATGAATTATTCAATTCAGTGTGATCGTTTATAAGATATTGAGTTTTTGAATTTGTTTATAAACAAGCTGAGATATACAATTTAGGTCAAAAACTTATGCTTATCTATTCTAAAGGTTTTCCAGAATGATGAGTTTTTGATTTCATTTTAACATTTGTTTTCAAATTTCTATTGGCAAATTTCAGTATAATAAATTCTTACACTTGTAAAAAGGGAAAATAAATAATCCTAAGGAAAATTATCACAAGAGTGAGAAATGTTGATTTTTTAAAACATTGATTTGAGCTGGTTGTCTATGCAGTCATATGGCACTGCCGGGACGGTGATAGATAAATTATTGTTTACACGTGTTCAACGATGATATTTATTAACACAAAATACAACTACAAAACACTACGACAAAATAACAAGAAAAATCTGAGGGGCCACGTGGTTTGCAAGGACTGACACTCTGTGAATAGAATCGATGTTACCCGCTGGACAGTTCGCACCTGAAAAAACCTCCTGTCTCTAGATTTCTACTCAGGTGGCGAAGCGGAAGTTTATTTTAGCCTACACACATTTCGAGAATTCGACCACTCGATTTTCGAGTGTTCGATTACAGTGTTCGATTTGGATGACTGCTTGACAATAAAGAAATTACATGTTTTTATACTAAGCAGTTGTAGGAAAAGTCCCTACAGCACATACATTATATAAATGACAAGGAAATTCTGTCTCTAGATGAATGATACTTTGTAAAAATGAATTTGGAGGCGTATATAAAGAATCTTCACTCTATTTATGTCAGCATCTGTAATGTTATATAGAATCTCACTAGTATCTACTAGACAGTTAGTATTCTGTTTACGGTGCCGTCGGTAAGAGAAGCTGCCGAGTTTTGTGTTGGTTGTGGAGGTGGATAGATGTGCTAATAATGTCCGCCCACAAAGAAGGTACGCGGATGCCATGTGCTACCGTGTAGCTCCGTTTTGTGTTGTGTGTTAGTGCATTATGTTGATAATTAAAATATGTGAGAGACTTTTCGAAAAGTGGAGAATAAGGGTCCCCCTTCATTCACGCCGTTAACCAGGCCGGGGTAGTTCGAATAACCACGTAAAGGGGGCTGTATACGTGAAAAAAAATCCAAAAGGTCTCCTGAGAAGGAGGCGACTTGATAAAGAATTTTATTGTTTTTATATTAAAAAAAGTTGAAAAAAAAAAACGGGTGGCAGCANTCCCTATCCCTATCCCTATCCCTATCCCTATCCCTATCCCTATCCCTATCCCTATCCCTATCCCTATCCCTATCCCTATCCCTATCCCTATCCCTATCCCTATCCCTATCCCTATCCCTATCCCTATCCCTATCCCTATCCCTATCCCTATCCCTATCCCTATCCCTATCCCTATCCCTATCCCTATCCCTATCCCTATCCCTATCCCTATCCCTATCCCTATCCCTATCCCTATCCCTATCCCTATCCCTATCCCTATCCCTATCCCTATCCCTATCCCTATCCCTATCCCTATCCCTATCCCTATCCCTATCCCTATCCCTATCCCTATCCCTATCCCTATCCCTATCCCTATCCCTATCCCTATCCCTATCCCTATCCCTATCCCTATCCCTATCCCTATCCCTATCCCTATCCCTATCCCTATCCCTATCCCTATCCCTATCCCTATCCCTATCCCTATCCCTATCCCTATCCCTATCCCTATCCCTATCCCTATTCCTATCCCTATCCCTATCCCTATCCCTATCCCTATCCCTATCTCTATCCCTATCCCTATCCCTATCCCCATCCATATCCCTACCCCTATCCCTATCACTATCCCTATCCATATCCCTATCACTATCACTATCACTATCACTATCCCTATCCCTATCCCTATCCCTATTCCTATTACTATCCCTATTCCTATGTCTATTTGCAGACGTCTTACGAAAACCGTCATGTGAACGATATTTGGAAAAACATCTCCTAGCATGCTCTCTGTTTCTCAAAATTAGTGAAAGATATGATTGATAGTCAACTTACCCAATATTTCTCAACATTTTACAGATTTGCTACCTGGTCGGCATCTGAGCTACATTGCTGGTGACATAGGCACGAACTCCCCGGCTTTGGGGTTGTCACGAAGCAAATCCTCCCTTGCTGCCCGAGCCATTCAAGTGATGACTGAAATGAGGGACAACGGAGCAGTGGCATTCATCGGTCCCGATGATACTTGCTCTTCAGAAGCTCTAGTTGCTGGGGCCTGGAATCTGCCCATGATTTCATATGTGAGTAGAAAACAAATTTACAAAGGCATTGAAGGGCCCCAAATTTAATGAAATTCGAAGTTGAAATACGGAATCAAACAAAATTCGAGTTCAGAATAGAAATTTATTGAAAATTTAAATTTGATAAAATTCCGATTTTTAAGTCAGAATTCAACAAAAATTCCCAGATTGAAGCCGAAATTTACCAAAACTTTTATCGGCAAATTTCGTCTTCAAACGCGGAATTTTGTTGAATTCTAACTTTGAATTCAGAAAAATTTTGTTAAATTCCGAGTATGACGTCGAAATTTTGTGAATATCGTCTTCAAAAAAACTAATATTTGGAAACAAAATTTTAAACATTCATCTTTCCCAACTACCTGCACTGTAGGTTTTGGCCAATGCCCATTGAAAAACAAAAACCTTTCTGGCTAATAACACGCTGAATATTGAATTATATCTGACAGACACTTCTGATCGATACCTCACAGAAGTTAGTCGAGCAGATGTTTCTCGTTCGTCCAGCAGCGGGACCATGCTGAAGAGTAGATTTCAACGTGGCTCGACTGCATATATAAAATATTCGTCTGAAAGGATGATTGTTAACTAGTAACAGCTCCATCTCGTGAACGCGCGGGGCAGACATCCAAAAATGTCTGTATCGAAGAGATATTACATACGTATGAGAAAATGAGTATTTCGAAATGGATTCTCTGAACAATAATCTTTCTTAACTACCTACACAGTTCTGGTGAATGCCTACCAGAACCTTGGTTCCCAGCGGGGCAGGCACAAAGTTTATGCTCTGCTGTTTCATCTTAAATGAAATAAGTCGTTTCCTGGCTGTCCCACCAAACCTTTCATTTAGGTTCAGTTTTTGGATCAGGAGTTGGGGAGTTGAGAAGCTCTCACTGCTAAACTAAATTTACAGGAGATCAATTGGAGTCGTGAACTCGACATCCATTTGTTCTGTACACTTGCCCTTGATCTAAATTCACAGGTAGGTCAGTTGGAGTCGTAAGCTTGGTATCCATCTCCTCTATAGACTCAGCGTCATAAAGAGTTTTCAAGTTTACTCTGTCCATAAATGTCCCACGAGTAGCTAGGGAAAGACGATCAATCAAGGCGGAGCCCCTTATTTCCTTGACAAGGCGACGACGAGAGGGCGCCCGGTATCTCGAAGGTTCCGTAGAGACAGCTGATAGGCTCAGTGTCATTCATCCTCTCGGCACGGATACACACCTTAGAATTGAGCCATCGTTGGGATGCCACTCAGAATAACAGAACCACAAGTGATCCTGTCATTCCCATATCCAACGGGGCTACGTGGAAGCAGGCATCCGATGGCCGGTTTGCTTAATTCCCACATGCCAAGCAAATGCACTTGCCAAAAACAGCATGCACAATGGTTCAGGCAATGAAAAATGAACGTAGTTCTTAAACAGTAAAGTTCAAAGTATACCAAGTTGAACCTCGAAACGATGAGCAGCCACAGTTGGTCGCGTATTTCTGATATGTACCGCTCTTGGTGAAATCAGATGTGCCAAGTCACCTCTCGTGAAAGTATCTATTGGAGAGAGACAAATATCCAAACTTTTTTCTATGTTCCAGGCTATCAAGGTTACGGATGGCTCTTTTCTGAATGGAATCAAGCAACTTCAGGGTATGTTCGGGGGCAGAGTTCCATACATGAGATCAATACTACAAAAAAGGTCTAATCTGAGCTTTATAAAGCATCAAAAATTGCTGAGATGTGTACAGTTTTCTGGTTCGGAACAGTTTTCCAAGCTATTGAGAAGCAGTATTCACAATTCCAGCGACTTGATTGTGCCAACACATATTGGTGTCCATTATAACCCTCAGAAGACTTCATCTTCTTGGAGAAAGCCGATGCCTGGGTTTTTAGGGCATTGAATTGAACCTGGTTACTTTCATCCTAATTCGTAATCACTTCTAGATCATCATCAATATATGCAACCCCCTGCTGCCGGTGAAGATGTGCCTCCGTAGCCGATGTCCTGAAATCCAAATGGAATGACGAGACAAGTGTGCTGTCGTCAGTAAAGCAATATATTCGTTTCTTCTGCAAGTGTATTGGCTACTATTCTAGTAGGGATCGTTTAGACACTCATTACCAACCACTGGAAAAAAACCTGGTTGCTTAGCTCTAACTATCCTGTACATACAACAACATCTCTTCGAAATAATCCTCTAGTTGAGTCTACAATCAGCTAAGAATGTAAGATATTCAACGTCAATCGTACTCCTTGTGATATAAACAATGATGATTTGTAATTTTGATTGTTCATGTGCAAAATCAGAATTGATCATTCCTACACCTTATACACTTAATACTTCATTACATAACATTATACTCAATACTTCATACATTTCGTGTAAACTTATACCACCATCCAGATTGAGATCATTCCAGGATGAAGATCTCAACCTGCCTAGGGTCTCGTCTCAGGCCCTATTGATTTTCGTGTGGAAATATTACTGGAAATATTCGCGAAGCGTAAAGAAGCTATGGAAGTAAAGTGGCTCATCGAATAAAGTCCAGGTCAATAGAAAGACAAATTGTCTCTAGTCTGAACTCATGACCACACTGGCCTGAAAGATAATGGTAGTGCTGGTATTCAGAGGTGGGTGTTCTAAGCAGTTTCATCGAACCAGACCCTGTAACTTGGAAAAAAGGAAATATTTTTCCTTTAAAACAATTTCAGCACCTTCTACTTCTTCATTCTCATATAATATTCATTCACCTTCTAGTATTCAGATAGATTTATCTTCACGGACAGTTTGACTCGTATCCACATCAGTTTGTATCATATCTGTCAATTATCTTAGCATCATTATTATGATGATCAATATGATACATGACGAAAATTCAATGCCGATAGTTTGTGTGATGGATATTACAGAGAGCATATTTGGATATGATTCAATATTAGCAGGAATCTAATGCTCATTAATCAAACGAAAATGCATAGTTAATTATTCTCTAGGTTTGATTGCATTCATATATTTCAATATCCAGTAATATAACCATGAATGAAAGACAACCAGAAGTTTCCAGGAACCAACTGACATGAAAACACCCATTGGTAACAACTACTTCCAGGTGAACATTGAATTACACAAAAGAAAAAGTTTTTTCGAAACAAACTACAAAAATCACTGTTTCTAAACAAAACGAAATGAAATTTCATGTCATTTATCTTCATATATGTGATTGAATTGGCCGATACTTAAGAATTCAAAATGTATTCAAGTTATAGTTCATATGATATTCTGACTGAACAGTTAACAAAACAGCAGAAACGTGATTTTTAGGACAAAACACAAGCACTACAGGAAAATCCTTGAGGCGCTCAAAGAGCGGTGCCTGTGCGAAAGTAGCGATTCACATTGGATTTGAATCGCTGTAGATTAAATCCATTTGGAAAAACTTTCTTAGGAAATTCACTCTACATGAACGCATTTCTCCAAAGGAATGAGTTTTTGAACAGTGAAGTTCGAAGTGCACTGAGTTGAACTTCGAAACGATGTCTGTGTTTTGGGATACAGTAGCTTCCTCAGACGTGTTTACACTGAGTTACGTATTGGTATGAACACGTCTGTACAATTCGATTTTGAGTAGAATGAAAACACAGCTTTCTGCATTTGTTGCATTTGTCTTTTAGTGCCTCAGTGAGGCAAGTTGGCATGATCTTGAGATCCAAAAGTAGACAAGGATTCCAAGGACTCCAATAATCAAAACCACCATATTCACGCAGTGGTCTGGAGAGTTTGTGAAGTTCGAAGAGAAAATCTCGATATTTCATCCGTTTTTTTTTACGTCTTTTTGGTTGATATTTGTCTCACCAGGAGCTGAAAACTCAACTACAAATATTGTCTTGCTATGATGGTCGATAATATCTATATCAGGCTTATAGGCCTGTATGAGCCTTAGGGTTCAAAAGAAATAGTTCCAATGAATTCGACACCTTTCGTTCCTCACAACGGATACAATATCTGCCAGAGCGAAGGCAACACCGGTGTCTTGTCAATACCGTCAAAGTGCCGTAGGTTGTAATACAGCACTTTTTGGGCCGCGTTATGTCGATGGATACAGGCTGAGGCATATATAATATGCATTTTCCAGAGAAAAGCGTTAGGATAACTAAAAAATATGCTCCGTGGTTGACTACTGAAATCAAAGAACTAATGAAAAAAAAGAGATAAAGCTAAAGTGAGACATGAAAAAAAACCAACACTAGACAACTGGAATGAATTCAAACGTTTGAGAAACCTAACTAACCGCGAAGTAGAGAACCGAAAGCGTGAGTATTTTAATAATGCCTTCTTGAATAGCTCCAGAAAAGAATTATGGAAAAAACTTACATCCCTAACCAGTGCTAATGACTCGCATACTGATATAACAAATGTGTTCAAAGACGCAAATGCAATAAATAATTTCTTTATAGATAACATACCTAAGAACTCAGCTACTACTTCCATAAATACTTTTTACAATAATATTGTCTAATGTGAAAAAGAATTCAGTTTCCAACTTATAGATGAAGCTACAGTGCTCAAATTCCTTATACGAATAAAAAACAGCTCTGCTGGCTCTGACAACTTAAGTATAGCTTTCATAAAAATTTGTTGTCCCTACATCTTGCCTTTCTTGGTACATATCTTCAATAGTATAATACTATCATCTGAAAAAACTTCGTAGGGTGGATAAACGCCTTGGGGTGAGCCAATCCTGAAAAAGTGGTTCAGGTATGCTTGGGGGAAATACTTTATATGTGTGAGCATTATGTGAGGAACAATTTGAGCTTGATAAACGATTATAAGTTACTGGTGTTTTTGACAACTTAATAGTTCATAACATTGTTTTGAATTTTTGAATTTGTAGAGAGCTGCTACCCTATCCCTGGCATTATTATGTCGTCTTCAGTTCCATTCACCATCTAAGAAAAAAACAACGCAAATGTTTTTTGTTTTATGATTGACACTATAATTGACTGGAACCTTACAAGTGACTGGAGAGTAGTAGCTTTTCAGCAAGTGCAGTTAATTTTACTTGGATCAAAGGTTTTGAACTTCAGAAATCCGTAACATATTTAGGAAATACTTCATTGCGGGTTTACAATACCGCAACATGGTTATAACATTTCAACAAGCCTGCCACACTGTGTAGAATTTTTAAAGTGCGGAATGGATGCTTTATCATACGCACAGAATCTCAATTTGTCGTTGTGGTCAGTTTACGAGTTTTCATTATAACACTCACTTACGCGATACCGTTTTACATGGCACAACACCAAGTTTCCAAATGAAACTGCTTCTAGTGAAGTTAGTCCGTAACTAGTCGGCAAATTTTCTGCCTTTCACTCCAACAATCTGAATTTGACACCGCTATAATACAATTAACGTGCTGTAAATTTTGCTAACATTGCAGCCATTCCTCTTGCTTTCAATTCGTCAAGACTTCATTTTGTTCCTGAGATTAGGCCAAATCTGGTTCATAACAATTTTTCATTTGATGGATACCCTTATACAGGAAAATTATACATGGTAGTATGAATACTGATTGTTTTTTATATAAACACTAGTTGCTTTTCCGGACACTCACGAAGTTACAGCTTACAAAAAACGAAGGGTAGCAAGTCTTTGTAAGTGATGTGATGGGATTGGCCGATACTTGATAAAAATCCATGACTTATATCACTCAAGTGGCGCGTTATTGGGAGAGACTCTTTATTATGAGAGAACAGATTCCCAGCTGTGGTTGTATATTCATTTCTTTATCATCTGATCTCCCGACTATTTTTAATAAATCATCAAGGAAAGAAAATTGACCGTCTTGTACAAACTCTATTGTGAAATTTACATCGATTCTTGTTCATTTATGATTCAGTAAATAGCAAAAACATCATCAACATATCTCCACTATCCCTTTTGGTCGTTATGATGAGCTTCAATGAAATATTTTTCAAAATGTTCCATATATATGTTACTTGAAATTAGATATAAGAAGAAATTAATTGCCATGCCAAATTAAAGTGAATGAAAGTCAACTCTGAATTGGAAATAGGTTTTCTGTAACATGATTTCAAAAGTACCAATATACAAATATATAAAGTTCGTCTCTGTTGAATATTTTGAATTTGAATCAATTTACAATTTATTCCAATTAAAATCCAAAGATTCAAAAATCCAATAAGTTAGATTTGAAGAGTTTCATCAACAGGTACTTCCATTAAACACTGTCAACATCTGAGCTTTCACTGGAATTTTACCATTATTCGGTGTTGAATTTTCATTTTCGAAGTGGGTCATTTATTTTTTTTTGACATTAACGATTTGTATTTATGTTTTGTAAAATTATTACAATGTGTTAAAACAACGATAAAAATAAAATAAATACAACAATAAAAATTAATTGGCGCTCCGGGGCGACTTCATTAGTCAACGTTTTTTTTATTAGGTGTTTGGTATATTGTACTCAAAATCAACTGAAATAATGCATATTTATAATTGTTATCAGAATCTGAGATTCAACGTTGGTATTTTTTGAGAATGACAATCTGGCCACAGATAAATTTTTCGCCCTGATTCTTCCATAGTCACACATTCACCTCTGTTTCTCCATACTAGTAAGTCCTAGGAAGCAAAAATTTGGTATATAGGTGCTTCTCAGATTGTACTCAAAATCAACTGAAATAATGCATATTTATAATTATTATCAGAATCTGAGATTCAACGTTGGTATTTTTTGAGAATGACAATCTGGCCACAGATAAATTTTTCGCCCTGATTCTTCCATAGTCACACATCCACCTCTGTTTCTTCATACTAGTAAGTCCTAGGAAGCAAAAATTTGGTATATAGGTGCTTCTCAGGTCTTAGATGCGCACTAGAGAAGGACTTTTACATATTCCAACTGGTGTGCCCCCCGCGATATAAAAGGGGAGCATTAACATATTAAAATTACATTTCCATCACTGTTTCTCCACGCTCTCAAATTTATATTCAGTGCATTTCATTAGTTCGAACTTCCATTGTCTAATATGATATGAATTGATTTGGA
Organism: Leptinotarsa decemlineata; assembly: GCF_000500325.1. Classification (NCBI taxonomy): domain Eukaryota; kingdom Metazoa; phylum Arthropoda; class Insecta; order Coleoptera; family Chrysomelidae; genus Leptinotarsa; species Leptinotarsa decemlineata. The sequence goes on from NW_019295805.1 coordinate 10,499, forward strand.
ATCCCTGAAAGAATCTGTAAAAAATAAAAAAGAGTAGCTGAAAAATAACATTTATATCAAGCAAAAAAACTGAAATGCAAGAATTCCATCTTCAAATGAACGTTATATTTAGTATCAGCATTGCACCCATACAGAGTCAGGGCGAGTTGCTGAAATTGATGAATATCCATCAGGATACCAACATTTTGGATTATTACTTTTCCCTCTTCAAATTAAAAATATGGGAAGTATCTGAAAGAAGAAGAAAACAAATCCAATTCGATTCAAGTTGTTGGTTTTCTATCAACTGGTAATGTAAACTTTTTTCCGGCTATTTACACCATTTTTTTCTGTTTTCCAGTTCGAAATGTGACGACAGCAGTGTTCCAATGAAAACGTAACAATACTTCAATGAAGCTTGACAGGTTTCATGGCTTTGAAATGCTATATTTCAATTTATAAAAGCTCAAAGGTGTAACTTGTATTGAATGGATGATTGAAACGAAAAATGCAATATGTCATTGTGGAATATTTCACCTGATATTTCATGTATACCTGAAATATTGTTTGGCAATGAACTATTCGGTCTCTCGTTATTGATTTAAAAAACAACCAACTTCATCGTATGCAATTCTATTGCCCTATCTGTCTTGACTTGTTATGAACTTGTGATAAATTCAAATTACCCAACACATTTCAGAGCAATTTACCGTACAAGCTTCATTTTGAGAAAAATGTGTGAAAAGGAACGTTTTGCATAACGAACATAAATAAAAAATTGGGAAGCGCAGTAGAAAACTTTAACTAACCCTGAGTTGGCTTGAGTTCCTCAACTATTTACATAAACTATTATACGGAGGAAAATTGTACTTTCAATAATTTTTTTTGATGAATTTCATACACGTGATGAGCGAGTGAGTAGATGCATAGAGGTCACAACGACGAATATACAGAGTGACCCATTTGAAAGCCGGACACCTCTTCGATTTAGAAGAAATTTATTTTAAATTGTAGAGCTCAAATAACTGTACTTTGGGACCGAATATCATTTTCTTCCAACGGGAACCAAGGCCTGCTGCGAATATTTTTATAGGTTAAAATACAAGAAATCGTATTAGCAGTTCACTATTGAACTGGGCACCCTTTCAGATGGTGGTATACCAAATTTCATTAACAAATATTCAATATTGATAATTCTGAAGTCGAATCAACATTAACATTGTATCATGATAGAATGTTAACTGCACACTCTTAAATGGTTTTTGAATATTGGTGAGTTGGGCGTGAAACACCTTGCGGATATGAAAAATTGCGCTCTTATCATTCGGCAATGGAAACAAACGACTATTGTTGATTATTATTGCTGCTGTCAAAAACTCTACCCAAACAATAACGTCAGATTATTTCCGATTAGTAAGAGAAATATTTTGTAAAGCGGTGTGAATTCGTTATTTATCATGGAAGAACTAAGTGTGCGAGATACAATTGAACTTGTGCGTCTTGTCGGAGGTAACACTCCGCCGGCACCGTATATAAGTAAACACAAGTAAATTCACTCACGTCGGTCTCTTTGATAATTCGGGTCGAGATTTAATTTTTTGCTGGCATGTGGCGGGTCTGAGAGCTATCGTGCACCTCTGCACGAGGTTTGATCAAAAAATATGTGACCATGATTTGACTTCATCATTGTCACGAGGAGCTCACAATAAATATAGTATCATGATAGAATGTTAACTGCACACCTCTTAAATGGTTTTTGAATATTGGTGAGTTGGGCGTGAAACACCTTGCGGATATGAAAAATTGCGCTCTTATCATTCGGCACTGGAAACAAACGACTATTGTTGATTATTATTGCTGCTGTCAAAAACTCTACCGAAACAATAACGTCAGAGTGTGTGAGTCTATTCGACCCTCCACCGCAACCCTCAAGGGTTTATTGTAGCTCATACCTATTCACACTCGACCAAATAAAGCCAGCTTCCTAACGAAGCCAATTAGTTTGTATGGTGAGTAGTCTTTCAGGTCAGATGGTAAGAGTGCGGCTCTGCCGAACTCCAATAACCTAATTCGGACCCCAGCGGGGCAGACACAAAATATATGCTCTGCTGTTTCATCAATAATGAGGTAGTCGGATAGTCAAGGTGCAAGATTCCTACCTTGATATCCGCGGCAATCTTCCCATATGAGGGTTTTTGCACATCAGCTACACCTGACAATGCCTCAGATTCAACCGTGCAGGGCTTTCTTGCATCTGGTTTTGTTGAATCATCACTTGAGGGCAAACATTTGCTAACTTGCTCATGGGGGGTTTCTTCCTCCACCTGAGACAGATTCTGCGTACGCCGCTCAAGAATTTGGTGCAAGGCGGTTTCATGAGGTACCCCGCTCTTGAGGAGACGACTAAGTCGTTTCCCGGCTGCACCACCAAAATTTTTTTTTAGGTTCAGATATTGAATCAGGAGTTGGAAACTTGACAAGCTCTCGCTCCTGATCTAAATTTACAGGCAGGTCAGTTGGAGTCGTAAGCTCGACATATATCTACTCTGTAGACTCCCTCCTAATCTGAATTTACAGGGAGTTCTGTTGGTGTCATAAAATCGACATCGATCTCCACAATAGAATCAGCATCAAAAAGAATTTTCAAGTTTACTCTGCCCATAAAAATCCCACGAGTAGCTAGGGAAAGAAGGTCAATCATTTCAGAGCCCCGCATTACCGTGATAAGATGCTACGACGAAAGTGCGCCCGGTATTTCGAAGGTTCCGGAGAGACAGCTGATAGGCTCAGTGTCTTTCATCCTCTCGGCAACGATACATACACCTTAGGACTAAGCCATCGTTAGAATGCCACTCAGTTAGGGAATAACAGAACCATAAGTGATTCTTTCCCGTATCCAGCGGGGCTACGTGGAAGCAGGCATCCGATGGCCGGTTTGCTCAACCCCCATATCCCAAGCCAAGACACTCGACAAAAACAGCATGCACAGTGGTTCAGGCAGTAAAAGTTGAGACCGCAGTCAGTAGAAGAACTACACATCAGAGTATATACAGCTTGTGCAGAAATCACAACAGAACAACTGAGAAAAGTTATATTGAATATTTAAAGTAGGTATGGCAATTGCATCAAAGATCGAAGAATCTTGCGAAGACATAAAATACACTTTCTAATTGAATACTCTTCGTGAGCAAAACAATAGCAAAATCAATACTCCCAGCCGCTCCGGACTGAATGATTCCGTACAACCCATCTCGTCTTGTGTTTGTAAATCTTTTGCTGGAAAAATCCTCACTTGTTTACTTTGTGGTAAATGTTCAAGAAAAAATATCGAAATTAATTTATATCTTCTAAACGGTAATAGATAGGTATAGAGAAGAAGTATATGTATTTGTTGAGAAAGTGATAATGAATAATAATATGATATTATATACGGGGTATTCCATTTGAAAAATCGAAGAAGCCGCTCTTTTATAGTAGCAGCGACAACGCCGCTTCGTCTAAAATATTTTAGGCGTGTAGGTCATATTGACTTATGCATACTGTGGAACTTTAAGGTTGATCCGTTGAATGGTTTGCCAGAAATGGCTAATTAACGCTCATCATGAAAAGCCCTGTACAGAAGTCAGAAGAATTAGTAGTATCGTCAAATGTGCTATTGATTTACTAACGAGGTTTGCCAAAAATGTGTCCGTTCATTATTTTTTCAAATTTAGGTGTGAAATCCATGGCATATCATTTTGAAATCATAATTGTCCAAAAAACGAATCATATCACTAGGATATCTATATTCAAATTTGTGTTCAGTGAAGGAAGTTTGATAACAATGTTCCATCAAGTCTGCTTTGACGTTAGGGTTGTGGAAAAATAAATCAATTGTCATGCATGAACTGGGAGTAAACAGTTATTTTATCGAAAGCGCTATTTCAGTGGAACTCATCGCAAATTAACAGCAAACAAATGTAATGGATCAGTGAGTCTGTACTTTATAAGTCAACCTGAAATCTTATTCAGGTTCGTCTGAACACACACTCATTTCTATTTGAAGTTTAACGATAGTGGGGATTTGCTGAATAGCAAAAACTTCGAAACAAGTTTCTAACTCTTCCTTGTTGACACGTTTGTTTGAATTCAAATGATCTATAAGCACTTTCGTTTTCAGAAATGTTGCAATATAATATATGCCCACTATAATTTTGAAACTTTAATGTTTGAGTATTTGAAGTATGTTCGTTTTGTTTTTGAGTCGATCTATGTTATTAGGTCTGTAAGGCTTGTTTGAAAGAATGAATAAATAAACGAATACATTTCATTTTCATCTCTCTTATTGACAGTGACCCAAATACTTCAGTGACAAAAATTGCGTCGAATTTGATAATGATTGCAATACATTTGAATCGAGAATACACGAAAATGAATATTGTTTTGGTCTGTAACAAAAGCTCTTGGTCAAAATTTCACCACTATCACAAGCGTCCCAATACAGATGATTTGGGTATGAAAATACTATTCCACTATTCTCACTATGAAAAACCACAATAATATTTCGACATCAAACGGATTCTGAGAAAGCTCTATATCAATAACATTTTTAGTCCTGATGAAGAGATGAAACTGTTCGTTAAGTCAAAAGTGAATGGGGCTATTCGACCCTCCTCCGCAACCCGCAAGGGTTTATTGTGGCTCACACCTATTCAGCCTATTAGTTTATATAGTCAGCTTCTTGACGAAGCCGATTAGTTCATATAGTGAGTGATCTTTCAGATCAGATAATAAAAATGTGGTTCTACCAAACTCTGAAAACCTGATTCGGTCCGCAGCGCAGCAGGCACAAAATTTATGCTCTGCCGTTCCATCACTTTCCAAACAGAGACTCGTTAATCCTTAGCTCGCACAA